>PVIJ01009702.1:0-65123 GCA_004024925.1 Scalopus aquaticus
TACCCTCTCCCTCCCTTCCTCCCCCTTTCCCTTCCTCTCTCCCTCCCTCCAGCTCAACTTTTTACCTGGTCTTCCTTCCATCCTTTCTGAGTGGTTAGAGACCAGTGAGATGTCCTACTGCTGCTAGATGTTGTTGGCAAATCTCTGAGGCCTTTAAACCCTGCCAGTCTAAAAGCTTAAAAATTCCATTTTTACTGAAACCAAGATAAAACTTTAAGGCTTCTGGTAGAAATCCCCATCTTCGAAGGTCTAGACATAAATCATATCCATGGTGTTATTTACCATGTTCCAGTTCTAAAGCATGGAGAAGTAGTTTATTTTCATGTCAGTAATCATATAACCAGTGCCCGCGCTACAACAGAAAATCTGTATTCCTCTCTTCACTGTTCAGTGTCAGAATTAGAAAATAACAGAACTCCAAACAATTGCATGTACAATTCTAAATAGGAGTGTGGAGATGCTGGTTAATACTGTAATGGTCATAAAATATCATTTAATTATCACAGAATTGTAGGACCCAGCTTAGGATAGTCTTATTTGCCCCAAAGGTGTAGACTCCTGACTCTATACACCCATCAACCCTGCACTTTGCAGGTCACCATGCCAATCCTTGAGGGCTATGCCAACATGATTCAGTCCTTATTTTTTTAAGGTTTATTTATGTATGCATACAAGTGCTGGGGTGTAGGCCAGAAGTGTGTGTGGGGGTGGTGGTGAGAAGATTCACCAGAGACAGAGTGGGGGGCAGAACAGGCAGATCGACTGAAGTACAGTGCTGAAGGGAGCAGCCGGCGAGACAGGAGAGGTCTGCTGCGCCATGTGGGAATCTCCCTGGCCAGGGATCAAACTTGTGCTGCAGTGGCTGTAGATAGCTTGATAGTGCTGAGACTTAACCCGTTGCGCCACCAGGGAGACCCCAGTTCAGTCCTTTTATGGGAATCCAATGGATGACTGCACAAGAGGTTCAAGGTAGAAACAACCAAAGAAAGAGAAGAAAACCCTGTAGGTTAGGGACTCTCGTGTGTGGTCTGGTGTCCAGCACTCATCTGACAAATAGATTCCCTGACAGTCCGGAGGTTCAATATCCAGTTACCAAATCTGGTTCTTTCTTCACTTGAGGCCAGTAAAACCGAAACACCCTCTCAAAGTAGGACATGCAAACTCAGTCTCTTGTGAATGACTTTTAGGGAGTCAAATCAATATTTTAGAGCAGGTTAACCATCAAGACAGCGAATCGATCAACTTGATAGTTCCTGGATTTCAGCAGAAATTTACTTGACACTCAGATGTGTCTGCTCATACCTAAATTAAAGTTATAAGATACATGCATGGTTTACAGTATAAATTAATCACAAATCAATCCTTAATGAGAGCATGTGCATCTCTGTTACTATAAGCTCTTGAGTTGTCAATTTTTTGTTTTTTAAAGAGCTTTTTTTTTTTTAGAAAGACAGAAAATTCCAACAAATTATGAATCCTAAGAAAAGGAAAACTATTCCCAATTATTGATTATCTTTCACAATTAGTCCCAAGTGTATATGTCATATATTTGTGGAAGGAGGTTGAAATCAGTAGTTCAGTAGTTCAAAGATAGTATGTGTATTTGAACTCCTACAAGGTAATCAATATGTTGCATTTATATAAAAATGGTACTATGTTAAAAGGGATATATTTTAAATTCCAAATATAGATACTCCAATCATCGCTGAGAGCTTTAAAGGACCATATGATATCCTGATACTACCAGTGTAGATTTACAATTATTTACATACACAGGGAATGCAATGGTTTCTGTTTAAAAATACATGTTTTCCTTAAACTTATATTTTTAAGTCATGTTCTAATAGTGCTGAGATTGTATTATTTCAAAGTCTTTAAGAAATTATTCTGGGTCAAAAAGGAGAGTAAGAACATTTCAAGGTTGTTGAGGAAGAACTGAATGTGTAAACTTGAGAATGGTCTACAAACATTAAGAAGAAAGTGAAAAAGAGCCACACAAACAAAAATACAATCATTTATAGGAAGATGAAATAGGTCCTTGTGCTACAGAATAGTAATCATGGTTTTTCATTCCTACCACTGTAGGATAAAAAAAAAAGTAGATATGTAGAAGCAAATAGAATAAGAAATTCCTTTTCTGTGCTCTCAAAAAGGACTGAATTGGACCCAAGGAAGTCCTCAGAGTCACCCCTATCTCTTTCCTTTTCATTCTTTTTTTCTTTTCCTGTAATTATCTATCTCCATGTTCTCCCCCTCACACACGTTGCTTGAATAACAAACTGAAAGGCTTGCAAAAGCCGGCTCCGGGAACACACCGTTATGAAGGTGTCAAGAGGAACCTGCACCAACAACCCTAGAAATCCTCCAGTCGCAAGTCTCAGTTGCAGTTGGCAACACAACTGCCCCATGCAGACCGCAGTCTCCCAGGAGCCACTGTGCTTGCCTTCTGCAACTTCCACGCTTCCTCTTGGGGAATGAAGATCTCACCTTACTTCATCACACTTCCTGGGGAAAACTATCTCTAGGATAATCTGTTTGTATTGTTGATAGATAGAAGTCAGTGAAAAAGATATAAAAATGCTACCTGAAAGAAATGTGATACCAGGTCTGCTCTGAAGAATGAAAGAAATGTGTTGATGCATCCATTTTCAGAGGGTTTTAATTATAAACTGAAAGATTCAAAGAGTGATTTTTCTCAAGCCCCAAGACATGAGTTAAACCAATAAGTCCACAAATTATAAATCACATCCTCCTAACAATCATGCTTGACCTAACATAAGCAATATTAAGCAAAAGTTCTTATTTTTATAAAGAAAAGCCTCGGTGAGCAGAAAGAGAGTATGTTCTCTATTACTCAGGTAAATCTACCTAGGGGAACCTAAGCCAACGGACAAAACCATTCAGTACCTGCCAGTCACGCTATTTTCTTCAAGAGAAAAAGTAAAAAACAAGTTTAATGATAACATGATGAGAAACAACCTTCTGTGTACAGGGAGAACCCTGGTATGACCGAGTCATGTACCACGTGACTTCAGACGCCATCTTAAACAGCTCAGTGGACGCCATGTTTAGAGGCAACAAACCTAGGAAGAGATAGAGATTGTTATCAAATGATTCAAATATTTTTCTCCACTGTTGTCTGGTTAGAATGTCCTTTAAGGTGTTTAGGTGTTTTCAAAGACATGATTATTTAGAATCATAGCCCCAGAATATTGGCACATTTATACCCTTGTGGACCTCATGCTGGGCTCTATGAAGTTCTCAAGAGTTTGAAGAGCTTGGACTTTTCTAGGGTAAATATTTTGCTGGAAATAAATTCTCTAGTCCTTATTATAAAATGTGTCTGTATACTTCACACACTTAGATCTACTTCTAATCAGTTTAATTGACATTCTCTAGAGAAATCAAAAGAAGAATTACATGATACATGAGACATACTTAGGGATTCAGCTGGAAAGTGGCTGATACTGTGACTCGCTTGTGCATTCAGTTGTTAAGTCAGCATTGATTAAGCAATTCCAAACCACTACTTATAATTAAGGATTCCAATTTTACTGCTTTCTAAGAGGCCCCAAGAGGAGAGTAAATAGGAAATGAAAGGACATTTAAATGAAATATACTTTATTAAGGTATGGACTCTTTCTCCCCATTTGTATGTTTAGACTTCATTTGCTTTACAAAATTAAAGTTTAACCTAACTTAACTAAGATAGTGAACTACTTTGACCTAATATTGATTGATTTGTGATTCACTACAGATCTCAGAAAACATTAGAGGTTTTAATTCCACATCAAACTATACCAGGACATTATGTATGAAGAAATGTATTTGTCCATTTTTCACTGTGACTGTTTTTTTGGATGATTTTATGATAATATATCAAACTGTGAAAGGGAGAAGACAGATATTGAGGGTTGATTTTGTACCCAGTACTGCTTTAAGGGAACTTTGTTTATAATCTCAAGGATTGTAGTTTTCGATAAGGCAGGTGTGCGAGTTCTCCAACTTTCATCTCCTTCAATATCGTGATGACTCCTCCAGGTCTTTTGCCTCTCCATATAAACTCTAGACTCAGTATACCAATTGGCACAAAATAACTTGCTAATACTTTGATTGGAATTGCTTGAATGTATAGGTCAAGTTGGGAAGAAATAACATTTTGACAATATTGAGTCCTCCAACCCATTGCTATCTTCATTTATTTAGTTCTTTGATTTAGTTCTCTCAGATTTTATATTTTTCACATACAGAAGTTAATCATGTTTTGTTAGGTAAACACCTAAGTATTTCACTTTTGAGACTGCTAATGTAAATTTCAATTTATAGTTGATTTCAAATTATACTTGTTCATTGATGCTATATAGGAAAGCAGTTGACTTTTGTATATTAACCTTGTATCTTGCAACTTTGCTGTGTTTATTAGTTCCAGGAATTTTTGGATATTCTCTAAAAGATTATCATGTCATCTGTAAACAAAGATAATTTTATTTCTTCTTTCCTAATCTGCATACCTTTTACTTTATGTTCTTGCCTTATTACATTAATTAGAACCTCTAGTATGATATTGGGAAGGAATGATTGGGACATAATATATTAACTACTTAAATGAACACTTATCAAATTGGTGGGCATGGTCAAAACAGGACTCAGAGAAAGAATCACGCACCTAAATGCATTCACTAGGAGAAAAAAACAACAAATAAATAAACAAATTAATATCAAAAAACCTAAAAAAGGGCAGAAAAATTACCACCCTCTCCCAAGTAATGGGGCAGACTGATAAAGAAAAAAGGACCTTAGGTAAGGTAGTAGAAAATTGTTTTTCAGATAAATGCCATATTGCTTATAACTGAGAATTCTGAATAAATTATTTTTAAAACCTTAAAAATTACAGTATAATTGACAACCTAGTAAGAAATTACTAATACAAAGTATAAGGGGGGAAAAAAAGTTCCAGAAAGTTAAAATCCAGAAGTCATTTTGCCTTAGAAACAATTGCTGTTTTTGAAAAATTTAAACAGTTTTTCAGTCCATGAGAAGGTAAGGGAGGCAAAACCAGGATCTGCATAACATGGGGAGTGTAATGTACATTTTTGTGTACAATTTATATGTACACAATAAATTGTTAGATAAAAAAAGACCTCCAAAGTAAGCCAATGGTCATACTCTGTGCATAATGAGAAACTCAAACTTAGCGTAAGATTTTCCTGGACTGGCAGCACTTAGTCTGGTAGATCCTCTACGTAGATTCTCTTTTCCTGGACCTCAAAGCATTTCTCCAAAGAGCATTTTAAGAAAATTAGCAGCACAGAGATATTGTTACACACCAGAGCACAATACATCATTAGCAGGAACCAACAGATGAAAATAGAATGGAAAATATTTGTAATCTACAGAACAGACAATACAATAAGTCCCAGAACATCCGAGCTTATAAATAATAAGGAAGAACTTTTAAAAACAGGCAGAAAAATACAGGGTATAAATAAGTCATTCATAAAAAAAGGACATCAAACTGCCAGAATAAGCATATGGAAAAATATTCTGCATCAATAGTGATGATGAAATTACAGTTAAATACTGTTTTTTCTTCACTAGCTTGGCAAAAATTTTAAAATATTTATAATAGATTGATAAAAGTGTTTGGAAAATGAGCGCACTTAGACACTTGTGGTGATGAATACTGTTATATTTTTAAATGCATTTCCCATAGAGCAAAATGCACTTATCCATTTTAAATGCATAAATGAACATATCATTTGATGTAAAAAAGTCATCTCTAAAAATATATCATCTATAGATTTATATCAAAATATGCCAAGCTAATTATAAAAATGTTCTCTGAGTTATTGCACATAAAGGGTAAAACTAGAAAAACACAAACGGTCATCACCAGTGCGCCGATATACCACCGTGTGTCTGTGCAGTTGTTTTCTAAACATAATACTTGACAGATTGAGGCGGACCTGAATGTCTTCATAAGCAAGGCAATCTAGCTCTTTTGATAGAAAAGAGTAAAGCACAAAACCGAGATTGATTATCCAGTCTGATCCAAAAATGTATATGAAAACCTAAACAACAGTTTAATTACCTTGTGGATGAATACGTGAGATGTTAACTGTGGTTACCTGTGGGGGAACAGCTGGCGCCTGAGTGGGAGGGAGGACGTTTACGTGGGTTTTCCTACTGTTTTGTTGGCTTGCTTTTATTTTTTATTTATATATATTTTTTCCATCAGTGTTCATTTTTGTGCAGTGTTTTTTTTCTTCTCTCAGGTGCGGTCCCCCTAGAATTCCCACCACCAGCTCACCCAAGCACCATCCCATAGTCCCTTGTGCTCTTCCTGCCTCGATATGGCCCCTCTCCCTCCCTCTCTCCTGCAGAATGTCTCCGATTTACAGTTGTCAGTTTATTTTTGTTTTGCTTTATTGTGTTTTTTTGTTGTTATTGTTTTTTTCCCCTGGTCCCTTATTTGGCTAACCTTTATTCCTCCTATAAGTGTGGCTTTCTTTTAGATGGAGACCTTCATACATAGACCGACGCATAGGTAGGTACATGGATTTTTTTTTAAGATTTATTTAGGCATACAAGCTGGGGTGTAGGCCAGAGATGTGAGGTGGTGAGAGGATTCACCAGAGTCAGAGTGGGGAGCAGAACAGGCAGATCTACTGAAGTATACTGCTGAGGTCTGCTGCGCCATGTGGGAATCTCCCTGGCCAAGCATCAAACTTGTGCTACAGTGGCTCTGGATGGCTTCATAGTGCTGCACTTTACCCGTTGTGCCACCAGGGAGGCCCGGATATATGCATATTTTGCTTTCTAATTTCATTTTAAGTAAATATTTGAATAATATAATATATAATTTGAAAAGAAAATTTTAAATAAATGTATCCCTTTAAAACAATTTTTTTCGAACAGTGATACTTTAATAAAACAATTACCAAGTGAGCATTTTCCATTCACACCATCTCTCCCTTCTGTCCACTTTATGAAGCCCGCTCCTTCCTCACAGGCCAGTCTCTAGCCTGCCGCTCTGTAGGGTAAACGAGAATTGTCAGGTTTGTCCCCCTCCCCTCAATGATGGACCTTTGCAGGCCTACACGCATGCCAGATGGCAGACACTTGGAGTAGGGTGTGGGCCTGCATTAGTGGGCGCACCTGAGCCAGAGACTGGGCTTATAACTGGAAGAATTGGAAGTAGTAGCAGCAGCAGTAGAGACAGAGGAGAAGCAGAGGACCTTCCTTTGGGGTGCAGCAGAGGCCACAAGACGCTGCCAGAGAGCCTGAGAAAGTGAAGATTAGCTGGGGGCTGGGAGGCCTGCCAGCCTCCCGGCCCCCTGACCTCCCCCCCCACCCCACCCCCCCGGCCCCTTGGCCGCATTGCCTGCCCTGTACATGGTTGCCTCCCTACAACAGACCATTAAGAAGCAGGAAAAGCCACGAGGGCTCCAGAACTCCTTTCCTTTAGACCCATTTGCTCAGCTCCATTAAAAACCTGCGCTTCCTGGTGTCCCTCCTGCCTTCTACATGCTCCCAGTCAGGAGTCAGACTCTCTTCCAGTTACTGTGGATGAGCCCCTGCCAGTGTCCCTCATTCCATCAGTCTTCGTGCCCCTGGAAGCAGAGATAGAAGCTTGAAGACCTTGGCTTCTCGATGATCTCCCTTCTGCCCCAACACACCTGTGGGCATTTCACGTCCAGAAACTCAGGTGAGCAAAATGCTTAATGTTTTTCTTCAGGAAACAATAGCAGAGCTTTGCAATTGTTCAGCAAATGAAGAGGACATGGTCTGTTCATTCAAAATATTTCCATTTTCTCCAGGATCTATTTTCAGCCTGTTCTCTATTAATTATTTTTGGATCCTAATTTGAATTTTATCTCAGTGTTTTAAGATTATACTTTGACTTTTTAAAGAAAACTATACACTTATTCTTCAGCTAAACTAGATATTAATTTTGTGACTTATATAAAACACTAAGATTATTGCCTCTGCAATTTTTTTTTTAAATAGGAGGCTTTTCTCTCTTCATCTAGTTTTGCAAATCCAGGGTTTATCTCTGTTCTGTCTGAGTGAAGTCATATGGTGACTGTAATTTGAATTAATTCCAGTAAGCAAAAATAAATTACTGTATAAACCCAAATCACCAATTGGATTCTCTTTCACAGCTCCCCCACCAAAAAAGTCCCTCTTGCTTTTGAGCATTAGGCTGAAATATATGCAAATAGATATGAACAGTAATTCCTGGTGCTGGAAAGGGAATCTGACTTTGCTGTTACCATTTACAGTTCCAGGGGTGCAAAAATGCTTTCCCAGATGATTTCCAAACTACATCCATCCTTCAGTAATTACATTTGTAGATAATGGAAGAGAAACCATTAATGCAGAGTGCTTTTAAATCATAATTAATTGCACATGCAAATGCTACTGCTAAATTTGGATGCTCAATTAGACAGCTAATTGCATTGAAAATGAAAGTGTGCCCTTAAATGGAAGACCACAGGCCTGGCCCACCTGTGTGTATCCGCTCACTTAAACAAGAAATAGTCTCCTTTCTTGAGACAATTGTAGGTATGGAAAGCAGGAGAAGTGCCACCTGCAGAAAGTGGAAGATGTAGCTAGTTGTCACTGTCACACCATTTACATCTATAATGCGGCCTCTTTTGAACCAGAGCCTCCGAAGATGAGGCTCCCTGAAGATCCAGGAGTTTTAGGGCTTTCTGAAAACACATTTTCTGAAGAAAATGTCATGTTTATACGATAGTTCAGTCTCTGAAAATGCAGGAGACATTTTCCTATGGGCCTTGCACTAACTGCTGTAACATTTATTGTCTTGAAACTCGGAGATAAGGAACATTTATATTACTATAACCAACATTGTTAGGAAGAGATACATTGTCTCATATTTGCATCACAATTGCCATGTAATATTTTAATATATACTTGATTATTTTATCATCACACATTAGGTGAGTAGGAAATTTACATTTACCCACGTTATGATCTGGAAAGGTGTGATTTGCCCCAGAAAGTCGGTAGTAACAGAACCACAATCTCTATCTTTTATTTATTTATTTATTTATGCATACAAGTGCTGGGGTGTAGGCCAGAGATGTGGGGGAGGTGGTGAGAGGCTTCACCAGAGGCAGAGTGGGGAGCAGAACAGGTAGATCCACGGAAATACACTGGGAGGGGCGCAGCAGGCGAGACAGGAGAGGTCTGCTGCACCATGTGGGTCAGCTCCCTGGCTGGGGAGCGACCCCTTGCTGCAGTGGCTTCAGATAGCTTCATAGTGCTGAGACTTAACCCCTTGTGCCACCAGGGAGACCCCGCAATCTCTATCTTAAAACTCAGTCTGGTGATGTTGCATGAAACCAGTAGTGGGAGCTAAAATGTATACCTTGTAAAAAGTGAAACTAAAATCTCTAGCACTTTAAAATAAAATTGAAAAGTTTTGTAGATTAAATGGTAAACAATCTCAAGAACAAACGTGGGACATTATGCAGGATAATTTTCTCCGGAGAAAAGCACCTGGGTCACCTCTGCTCTCAATGAAGATGGAGAAGGAAGCTCTGTGCCAAGGAACATGGATGACCTTTAGGAGCTGTAAGACCGAGGCTTCATCACCCTCTAAAGCCCCCCAAAAGGAACACGACCCCTAGATCGCCTAGATGTCAGTCGCAAAGAGCCATGGCAGACTTTCGTCTCCACGATCGTGAGATCCAAGTTTCTGTCATTTTGAGCCACCTCACTTGTGGTAATTTGCTCTGGCAGCAAAGGGGAAAATACAAACGGTGTCCACAGCGTGCTGGTCCACGCAGCAGATGGCGCCTGTGGAAGAGAAAGGTGTCTCCACCATGCTATGGGTGCCTCAGGGGGCAAAACTCCTGGGGCATCGCTCTCTATTAGTTCTTAAAAATCATTCTGGACTTTTCCTGAGTATACACACATCCATGCAAGTCCCTGATTAGAGGAGACTCACAGCCCTTGCTTTACAATGACTATGTTTCATTTTACCCAAACAAGGCTTGTTAGACTCTGTCACTGCGGTTCCCTCACACTGATGTGAATGGCACTGACGGCTGAGTCTCTGCCTCCCCTTGAGCCAGCAGGCTTAGTATTTTGCACTGATGTCTCACTCATTCTTGAGAGACCCTGAACATAAGATAGCGTAAAATCTGTTGGAGAGTATAAAAGTGAGGCGAAAGAGGCCTGATTGGGTTTTCGCTAGATGGAATGAATTGCAACTTGAAATGAACCAGAATGTTTTCCACACACCCACTGTCGGAGTGAAACTTGGACAATCACAGAATTCCTCTGATTCCAAGTCAGTTAATCTTTTATATTTTATAAAACATGGAGATTAACATCAGAGATTAACATTCATCATGGAACCGATGGCACTTTTACCAGTCCGAGGGGTGTGGACAACTTCATCAAAGCTGTTTCTTTTGTCCTCACTGCTATTAACTCACTGACATACCCATTGTCCCTGCAGGTGAATGGCATCTAATTGATGTTGAATGACAAGTTGGCAAGAGAAAGGCAGGGAAGACAGTGCATCAGAACACACATTTGCTTTTGCAGAAATAAATATTCATCACATGCTAAAATTATTTTCTTTTTGGTAAGGCAACCAGCAAGGATTTAAGAAAGAAAATACTGACAAATAAATAATGGATCTATACTATGTTTACTTAATGTGATATGTGTAAAAGCATTTTCTATTAGGTCCCAACCAATGTGTTTGAAGGCAGGAGAAATTGGCTAGTCTCACAGAATAAATGAAAGAAATTTCAAGGCAATGAGATGCTGGTGTGAGTAATTCATGAATTGTGTGGTATATACACTACAGCATTGATTTGTAATTTTATCAGCAGCATTCTTTCTTATAGTACAATCATTGACATCTAAGGTTAGATAAAAATGGCAAGTAGAGAAATGGAGACGCCAGATGGGAGACTGAGTTTATACATCGCTGCTATAGCAGGGTGCAGAGACATTTTAAAATAATAGGAACTGGATACATTTGAAATCATTACAGATTGGGTTTTCTCCTCCTTAGTCTTATTACATAATCACCAAAGCAAGGTAACTTTTCTGATCTAAAAAATGAGATAACGATATTTATTTAGATCTATGATCTAAAGATGGAATTAGCCTTTCATCTGCTTCTCTTTCCTTATAGCCAAATGGAATGGTCAGGGTGAGCACTGGAGAACCTCCAAGGAATCTGTAGTCAAGAGAGCAGTTCATTTTCTGACTCTTCCTTTCACAGCGTGATTTGCCATTGTTATCTAGCTTCTTGGTCCCAGGGTCATTGGATTCCAAAATGGTGCCCAATGAGCCCTGTGCAATCCCTTCTCTCCTGGGACAAGGTTTCATCTGTGTGACCAGCGTGTCTTAAATGTGGCACAAATAATGTTAGGTGATTTTTATTTATTCATTTTTTAAAAGATTTATTTATTTATGCATACAAGAACTGGGGTGTAAGCCAGAGGTGTGGGGTGGTGAGAGGATCCACCAGAGACAGATCGGAGAGCAGAACAGGCAGATCAACTGAAGTACACTGTTGAGGGGAGCAGCAGGCGAGGCAAGAGAGGTCTGCTGCGCCATGTGGGAAGCTCCCTGGCCGGGGATCGAGCTCATGCTGCAGTGGCTGCAGATAGCTTCATAGGCTGAAACTTAAACCATTGCGCCACCAGGGAGGCCCATGTTAGTTCATTTTTAAAAAAGATTTATTTTGTGTACAAGATCTGGGGTGTGGATCAGAGGTGGGCGGGGTGAGAGGGTTCACCCAGGATAGAGTAGGGAGAAGAACAGGTGGATCTACTGAAATACACTGCTGAGGGGAGCAGTGAGCTAGACAGGTGAGGTCAGGAGGGTCAGCTCCCTGGCCAGGGATCAAACTCAGGCATTAGCAATGAGAGCGCTGAGAGTTAGCAGTGTGGTGTTGCTCCCGACGCAACAAACCTCCAGATCACTTAACCTCCAAACCACTGTCTGGTCATTTTTGAGATTAGGCCATAAAGCCAGTGGCTTCCGTCTTATGCAGCATGCGCTTTGGGAGAAACCAACTGATTTGTTTGCTCTGTGGAGTCTTAATGTGCAAGAAACTGAGACGCCCCCACCACAGCCAGCAGGAAATAGCCAAAAACCTTCTCAGAAGCAGAGCCTGGAACTCCAGCCAAGGCTTTGCGTCTGCAGCCTCACGTTGTTGAAGCCCCTCGAGAGAGCCTGAGCCAAAGCCACCCAGGTAAATCGCTAGGATTCCCAACTTTCTGAAATTGTAAATAATACTGGTTTGTTCTCTTAATCCAATACATTTTGAGGTCACTTTTTATACAGCAATAAGTAATTTCTTATCTTAAAGAATGAGGAAAAGTCTCATTTTAGAGAAGGATCAAAAAAATGTTATGTTGTCGACTATAAAGTTCTGACAGGGTTGTTGGCCTGTGATCATCTCACAAGCCATGGACCACATTTTGGGTCACTTGGGTGCTCTTAGAATTTTCCTTGATTCTAAATATGCCCCCAAAAGGTGTTGTCTGGGACCCCCAGAACACCTGCTGGGGTTCAGTGATGTGCTAGAGGGACTTCCAGAACCCAGATAAGCCAGTACACTCTTGGTTATGTTTTATCACAGCAAAAGGCTGCAGCTGAAAACCAGCAACAACAGAAGACAGTGTTCAGGAAAGACCAGATGCAAACTTCCAGTTGCTTCTCCCAGTGGAGGTGTGCAGACACTTGACTGTCCCAGTAGCACTGTGTACTGAGACATACAGAACACTGCCAAGCCAACAAGCTCACTTGAGTCTTGGTGATCAGTTTGAATTGGGCATCAGTCATGTAGTTCTAAACCACCCACAAAATTGGCCTCAGTTACTTTCCAGAAGTCAGACATATAGTGCGGTCTATCACCCCCGTACATGACACATTAGCATAAACCCTCAATTGTGGGTCAAGTTGCTGCCATACTGAGACACTCTTACTGGGCAGAATATTTCAAAAGCTTTGAGGTCATCTCCTAGGAGCAGGCAAAGGGCAGTCCTTTATTTGGAACTCAAACCCTTTTGAGTTCCCCAAACCTGCCGAGTTAGGAGTTTGCCCTTTGCTGCATAGGGAGTTTCTACAAGTTTATTGCCTGCATTTACACCTTCATCTATAACACACTCTCCCCAAGCACTTTGTTGTGCCTCTTATTTCCAGTTATGACTGGGGGGAACTTGTGTTTATGATTTTTCTCATGCCCTAAGGGAAGCTCTGGGTGACTTATACACAAAGGAATTACTGCAGAGTCTCATCTTCTAGAGAACGGATGGAAAAGCACCAGTTGTGATAGATTTGACTGTGCCCCAGTAATGCTGCGAGGGAATGACTGACTTCAGTAACCCGAGGGACAGGAAAGGAACAAAAGCTTTTGGGGATGCTGAAAGCACTGACTTCAGGGTGTAAGGGTCTCGTCTTGGACTGTTAATACCAAGTGAAGCAAGAGGTAAAGTGCTTCCATCCATATATTGGCGTTGTTTGAAAATTGCACATAGTTACACATGAAAAACCAAATGTTTTCTAGAGATATATTGGATTTACTGTGCTGTATTCTGCTTTTGTTGGGAAAAAGTAGAATGAGTATGAAAGAACTCTTCTTCCCCGGCCTGCCTCTTTCAGGATAGAGACTGAACTTCAGCTTTCTTCGGTACCGGCCTCTTTGGACACCTTGATCATGAAGCTGCCACCGCTGCTTCAGGAAGCCCCGGCTGGGCTGGAGAGCCAGCCCCGCCCCAGAAGTCCGCCTTTCCTCCTTGCAGGCTTGCTGGCTTCACGTTATGATGAGGAGGCTCTTGGTAAATTTTTATGTATTATTTTATTTTATTTACAAAAGGGATAGAACAACATAGTCTGAAAAACAGGAAAAACACCTCTGATTCATCTATAATCCATCATCTTAAATGACTCAGTGATAAGCCTCCCCGTTGGCCCAACGGATTAAGCACAGCACTGTGGAGCTGTCAGCAGCTGCAGTGCGAGTCGCCGGGGAGAGTCCACATGGCTCGGCAGACCTCTCCTGCCTCGCCCGCTGCTCCCCTCAGCAGTGTATTTCCATCAATCTGCCTGTTCTGCTCCCCACTATGTCTCTGGTGAACCCTCTCACTGTCTCACGCCTCTGGCCTGCACCCCAGCTTGTATGCAAAAATAAATACATTTTTTTAAAAAAGACTCAGTGATACACTTTTGCTATATTTTTTCTGCACATTCATATTGCATATTTTTGATTATCCACTGCATTTACTTTTGCCCATCGTTTTTTTTTAATATTTTAACTTATGACCATCATGTTTCACGATTGAATAATCTTACATTTCCTCACCAATATTTAACAGTTTTCTAACATTATGCATTGTTACCGGGTTTTCACTTCCATTAATATCACCACCTCACATCAGTGTGTATATGACTTTTTTTATATTTAGCTTATTTCTCTAGTTTCAGTATGAAAAATGTGGATTACTATGCTTAAAATGTAAAAATAGTGCTATCTTTTATTGTGGATGTGACTTTGCTAATCTCTTTAGGCACATTTTTTTTTCAATCCTTGATTCTCTGTATCTGAGGGTGGCATTTTAACCCCATGTGTAGATGATCTGAAGCTTAGAGAGAGAAAATGAAACTCAGAATAACTCAAGCTGACATATGGATGAAACTGGAGAGAGACTCAAAGCAGAAAACCAGAGATGAGAAGCTAAAACCCTGTACCAACCGCAACCCAGTGAAGAAGGTGGCTGTGGAGTTCTCAGCTTCATGCTCTGGAAAGGGAAAAATGAGCCCTGGACATGAGCGTCATTCCCTTCTGTATAGGGAAACTAATCAGCTCTCATGCCCCCAGCAACTAAAAAGTAATGTCAAAGCCTCCACTTTGCATTCATTCCCTTGAACTAAGAGAAGATTGTATTATGTTAAAATGGACACTTACGGCAATTGGGTAGCTTTAATGTTTGGTTTAATGAATAATAATATATGTCAAGCCAAATGTTTTGAAGACTGCATCTCAGACTTAATTCATTGATATCCTTGGCCATCAGAGATATTGTACAGATACTGGCCCCTCCATAAGCTTCTACCAATAAACGGAACAAAATAATAACTACAGATTTCAACAATGGAACTCAACCATCTTGAAATTGAAATTGCCATGGTAAACATTAAGTACTAATATTCACTGATGTGGCCTAATATTCAATGATGTGGTATCTATCCTCAACTTGGGCCTTCATCAAGTGACTATGGGTAGAGAAATCAAAATTCCAGGGGTGTATGATGGATCGTGAACAAAGGGACCCAGGATTTGTGCATAGACATCATTCTGTATTCGGTTACAGAGTCAACTCTTTCCCCACAAATTTGTTTGGCTCCTTTCATCTTTAACTATTATTCTTTACGTTAGTGGTGAATCCAAAAATATGATCTGAAACCAAACATATAGACTGAATTTTTTCTGACTTCTCAGAGGGATTTACCAGAAGCAGAATGATTTCAATCTTATGAAAAGGATTTTAGAAACAACTGCAGTGAACTGAAAATATGTGGGAGGAATGGGGAAAAAAAATCATTCACCAGTAAAAGAAAGAACTGACTTTTAAAATCCTAGCAGGAAAATATCCTGCTGTTACCTAAGTGATGGATCTCTAAGCTGTGTCCCACTGCGAGGTGACTATTCCTTTGTCTTTCTAGAACATGCATGTCTTGGTTACACAATTTTTTTCTTCAACAGATTTGATTCAATTCCATTCAAGTCTAGAGGCGACTAAGTCTTATACTTGCTTCTTACTCACCAGGCTTCTTCTTCAGTTCCCTCACTTCAGATTTTTAGAAAATTGTAACTATAAACATGAAGGAACAAAGATTAAAGAGAAAGAAATCTTGAGCCTCATGAATATGTAAATTAAACTGTATATCCTTTATCAAATACAACAAAAATTCTTTACTATGTGAAGTGGATACAGAGTAAATGTCCCTTTATAAAATAAACGTGTTCTGCAAAAGAGCTTTTCTAATACCCTTAACTCACTGTTACCAGAACTGACGGAGCGCTATGGGTCTGACGTTCTGATTTCATAGTCATCCTTGTAAATACAGAAATACAACTGGCAGTGAAATCAGAAGAGACCACATAGGTTTAAGTGTTTGGAATGAGTGAGTAGCAAGATTTGGGGGCTCCTAAAGGAAGGGTGAGAATTAAGTGAACTGTAGACCAAGCCTAAGAAAGAATACCCCAGTGGGAAAAATAATGCAAGAGGGAAATTCTCTCCCAATCTTTATTCCATGACCTGTAACATTTTGGGCTTATGCCTCTGAAAATCATGAGCAAAACTTAAACTGTTCCCCCCAAATTGACATGAGGTAACTGATTCCTTATCATTTAAGAAGATTCTAATACTATAGCCTACCTGACTAAGCTCACATAATATTCAGATATAAACAATGCTAAAAAATGCAAGATGCTTTATTAGATTACAAACTGAAGTTCTCTGAGCCAAAAATAGGAGATATAGAAATCTTAACTGTCACAGTTAATGTAGGTAAAATCCGAAGCTTAAAGTCGGGAACCAATTAGGGATGAAGGATAGAGCCCTTTTCTTTCTCTTCCCTCAGTCTATTTACAGGAGAATCTTGACCACTTACAAATAATTGGGCTGGGCAAGGCACACACAACTAGCATTCCTTAAGCCCAAAGTCATATTGAACAATTGGATTATCAGTTGTGGATGCCAATGTGTTATTACCCAGGCACAGAACTTCTACTGTTTCTATCAAAGTTTTGTATAGAGGGCCTCCTTGGCGGTGCAACCGGTTAAGTCGCAGCACTATGAAGCTATCCGCAGTCACTGCAGCACGAGTTCGATCCCCAGCCAGGGAGATTCCCACATGGCGCAGCAGACCTCTCCTGTCTCCCCGTGGCTCCCCTCAGCAGTGGATTGCAGTAGATCTGCCTGTTCTGCTCCCCACTCTGTCTCTGGTGAATCTTCTCACCGCCCCCCACACCTCTTGCCTGCACCCCAGCTTTATGCATAGATAAATCTTTTTTAAAAATGTTGTGTAGAGGGACATCTGTGATATACGTATCCGTTAATATTAATATTACTTAAATTATATTGAAATGGGGGAGGGAGAAGGGGATACATTTTATTTTATTGAGATATTCCATCCAGTGTAGGCATGATTTTTTCCCAATTGTATCAATTTTCATTTTTTGAGAACAAAATGCCATACATGGAATTAGAAGAATGAGATGTTGATGGGGAAATGCCTGTGACCGCCACGGGGAAAGAGAAGCAAGAAGAGAGTGGACAGAGAGTCTGCAGGTGACGTTCGGGTATGTGCTTGTGAAAGGGGGGCCGACGGAAGGCGACTGGGTGAGGAAGGTCACACACTGCGGTGCGCCCAGAGAGCCTGGGCTGGGCCATTGCGGCGCCAGAGGGCAAAGGTCGCTCCTTGGCCAAGTCCGTGTCAGGAGAGACTCCGGTCTCCGCTAGAGCCGGGAAAGCTCTCGAGTCCTGACCTTGCTCCTTCATCTTGGGAGCAGGCAGGAGCTCATGGTCTCAGCGGCACTTTGTTAGGTCACAAGATGTGGCAGCTGGGTACTCTTGGTGTCATGTACCGCCACAACCACCCTACCAACTCCATGACCTCTGACCTATAGGTCCACCCCCCTTCATTTCTTCCCAAGCCTTGATTAAGTCCAGAACAGAGATGAAAATTTATAGTCAAGTTCCCCTTTTACCCCGTAACAGACAGTGCCCATCCATCAGTGTCAACATTTCTGCTGACCTTGAACAGAAATGCTTGATTCTTCTTTAGGAAGGCTTCCAGGTCACAGGAACAGAGTTGCCATGGGGGAATCCACCTAAGCATGTATCAGTATGCACAGATGCATGGATGTGTATGTCTGCATGCCTAGGTATGTGCACAGGGTCCGTGTGAAGGCATGGGGCTTTTATCAACCGTGGAAGTCAAATTTATGATCGCTTCATGCTTTCAGTAAACCCACATCCATTTAGCAGACAAACACTTCAACCTCCAAGCTCTATCATTTCTCTCATAGACAACTGGCTTGTACTTTGAGGGAGGGACTCAGCTGCCACCCCAAAGACTTGCTGACACCACACTTCTGGGCGCATCTCTGCGGGGCGTCCTTCCCAGCACGACTGAAGCGAGTCGGAGATGCCTCAAGGTTTGTCTCCCTTTAGAGAGCACTTGGCATAATCTTCACATTACCGATATTATTCTTTAATGCAAAAAGGGAATAATGCCGTGACAGTGGAGATCAAATTGGGTTTTACCATCCACTTCTAACATTTCTTTGAAATGTTTCATTTCCTCATATTCCCCCTGGTTGGGGGGGAAAAAATCCCTGGAGCAGGAGCTCTCTAAAGAGTGATGCTTATGTATTAAATTCTCGTCACGGGGCAAATCTCCTGACCCAGAAAGATTTATTTGAAAACTTTCAGAAATACTCCCATCCCTTTTCATACACTTCTCTTTGCATTCTAATTACATTTTTGAGGAAGGTGAGAACAAATTTGATTGCTACAATTCTTAGGAGATGAAGCTGGTTTAACCTGAGCTGAGCGAAGTCCAAAGCCCTTCTCAATGCCCCACATGCCCAGTTTTTATGATTATGTCGAGTAGAATTTATTTGTCCTGATTGATTGAATGGTCGAAAGAAAAAACAGCTGAAATTTTGCATTACTCAATTATGACTCAGTGTGGGCTTATTCTGAGCCTATATGTGGTGATTAAAGCAGATCAGGGATGGGAATTGAGGGCCAGTTTCCCCTGGGCTACTTGCATGTTTCTGCTTGTTTTCGACAAAATCATGGTGTCCTTAAGAAGGTAATTCCGGTCCTGGTCATCACTACTGAGACATTTAAAATTTTCACGTGAATATGTGTGATTACCTCTGAACTAACTAAAGCCTGGCCAAGTAATTAGGCAGAAAAGAGGGAGTAGGAAATGCGACACATCCATAGCAGGCACAGAAAAGGCTGGTAGAAGCCCCTCTCCGGGACGTGAGGAAACCAGGAGCAGCAGACTGAATCCGGTGTTTGCTTTACTCCTTGCATCCAAGCTTAATGGATACGCCTGTCTCAAACGAACTTGCTACGGAGATGCCAAATAGGTGTCAATAGGTTTCCTGTGTGTTGTGGCTGGAGAAGTCCAAGAGGAGGGCGTGGGGGTAGGAACATTAACAGGAGTCAGACCTCTCTGTTCCAGTATACTGCGGCAAGTTCTGACATTATAGAATGAACAAATACTTTGGGCATTTTGAAATTATGGAAGAACTATAGAAAAATGCTGTTTATTTTCTTATTGCTTGAGATGAAAGACAATGAAAGCAAGATCCCTTGAAAATAAATCAGAATCCTATCGAAAACAGCAAGATTTAAGTCCCTACAAGCTAGTTGAGAAGCTAACTCCAGGTGCATGTTTTAATTTTCCCAAATTATCATCTGTTTTCTCCAAAGCCTATAAGGTAGGGATGGAGATTACAAGAACAATTTGCAGAAACTCATTCCGAAAACCTTTCTCCCAGCTTCCTGTACGCCCCCAGGGAGAAGTTCTCCTGTTGGAGAGGGCATTTCTGGAAGTTAATTGTGTTCCTTAGCATAAAGTCTGGCCTATCTCAAACACTTCAGAACAATTAGCAAATTGTCATCCATTTTCTTCCTCTGATACACCAGCCCCCAGGGAAAATGGAGACCTGTCACGGCAGTGATTGCAGGCGTCCTTTTTCCTTTACCTTCTCCCGCTGACTCCTAATCCAAGCCTCATACAAATACAGCATTTTAGGGTTTAGAGAAAAAGAACACAATTTAGTCTCAAAGAGTCAAACTTATTTTCCGCTTCCCTGGTTTCTCACTCTTGGCGTTTCGCACGGGAGCTGATTTCCATTTCATACCCCTGAGAAGGAGCATTGTCATATCATCATGAAGAACTAAATTAGCCCCTATTATCCCTGAGCCATGAGTTTGAGGTCGGCCAATTGGAATTTATCCTTGCTGATCTCAGAGCTCTGGCTGCTGGGGAGCAGCGAAGCCAGGCAGTGGACCCCGAGTACTGAGGGTCCCTCCCGGGGCCGGAAAAAATGACGCTCACTCAGGTCCTGATAAGGAGAATGGCAATTTCATGCCAAATGACATTAGTGCCGTGATCTGAATCTGATTAATTATTATTTCTGAGCAAAGGCACTTGAGAAAGGTCAGTGCCCCTCCCTTTCCAGCTCTCCCCGGCAGGTGTAGCTCTGGCCTCAGAGGCCTGGGGAAGCGGTGGTAGCCGCAGGCGCAAGCCCTCTGTGGGGAAACAGCTGGGCGCTCCCCACCCCCCAGGTCTTGGAGGAGCCTGCCGATCTTCTCCCCCTCCCCCACAAGGCTCATTTTTCCTGCTCAGGCTCTGTTGAAGCCAGTCAGTGAACACCATCATCACGTTAGCAAGGTGTGCAGGAAACAGACAGAGTTCAGCCCACCCCTCCCCGTGGGCTCGCCACCGGCAGGCACAAGAAGCCAATAACCAAGCACCAGTTTCAGAGAAAAGAAGCAGCTTAATGGAAACTCATCTGGAAGGAGGCTGGAGGTGAAGCTGAAGTCAGTGTCCTTGAGAACCGGGCTTTGAGGGGGAGTTTGCTGCGCAAATATATACTAAGAGCAAATATAGAAACATGCAAGTAGCTAGAGTCTGCTTGTTTTCGGCAAAATCATGGTGTCCTTAAACTTGGGGTCAGAAGTGCAGCAGACTGAGCATGCTTGGCTCCTGAGTGCTTCTGCACTGAACTGGCATCCCAGTTCCATCTTCCCAGTTTTCTTCTGTCACCCCCAAGAAGTCACCCCAAGACAGCCAACACTGTTCTGGGCTTATGCCCTGAAATGCCAATTATCAACTTAGGAAAAGTCTGTTCTATCCTCATTTTAAAAGGGGGCAGGGGGTGCTTTTGTCCACTTGCTGTGAGCCCACCCTGCTCTCACAAGGTAAGAAGAGAAACAGGGAGGTCCCCCAGGGAAAGGCGAGGTTCCAGGTTCCCCGCCCTGCCCAGGGAAGGGTGGGGCTGAGCAGGGAGGAGGGGAATCGGGAGAGGAGGCAGAGAAGGAGGGAAGCAAGAACAAGACCTGGGGGAGGCACTTGGCGCAGAGACATGGGGAGAAGCTGCGCTGGCTTCTCGGCCTTGGAGCCGTAGCGGGGACTTGGGGGACCCGGAAGGGGACACTGGAAACAGCCGTGGGTGAGAGCCCCGGGACGAGGCTAACAGTGGTGGCCATTTCTCTTGATTTTGGTTTTGTTCCTTTCCTTGCAGACTTGTCTGGTCCCTTCTGCTCCTCTCACCTGGGGCAGAAGGGGCCTTAGACTGTGGCAGCTTTCGGGCCTCAGGGGCTCTGCTTTGGGCCAACCCTGTCCGGCTGGGCATGTACCCGTGTGGGGATGGGTGACTTTGGTTGTTGGATTTGGAAACTATATTCTTTCCTTCCTCTTCTCTCTATTGCACACTAATTGTATTAAGTTCCTTTTCATTAAAGGTCTTATGCACTAGAGTATGTTTTGTTTTGATGCAGTGGATGGCAGAACCTATGCAGAACAGGCAGGTGTGGGGTGCCCCTCACCCTGCCCGGTAACAGAAGCAGGAGAAGTCCATCAGAACCTTCATGGTTCTGATGGGGGGGATTGAGGGGCCCTGAGGTTCTTGACTTCTTCGTAGGGAAAGAGGCGTTGCAGGTGATTTAGAATGAAGCTGTACTCTAGGCGGCAGCACACACAATAGCGTGGGCAGATTTCAAGGGAGAAATCTGAGTCTTGAGGATGCTGATAGATATGTATTTTTTGGTTGAGAGGGTAGAGGGTTTACAGATGGAAGGAGATTTGGCCTGTTTGTTTAACAAAATGGGCAGGAGTTTGCAGGTGAGGGGAATAATATTTGGCTGGTTTGTTTCACAAGCACCATGGCCCCACCCTCCTGTTAGAGAAGATGGAAGTTTTTACAACTAGTGGCACCAGGGGGAGATCAACTGATAGGATTTGAGTCACCTTGATTCTGGAACGTGCACAGCTGTTTTTCAAAAATGCTGATGGGGAAGTGGGAGCTGGTTGCACCGTTGCGGTAAATTCCTGCGCCCCCTCAGTTCCAGGAGCGGCTCTGAGACGTGATGGGCCTTAGATGTGAAGGCAAGTAAGTGTCTGGCCAGGTGGGCTCTGGACTGACGTCTGGCTCCTACTGTTCTAGAACTGAAAAGAGAGACTCGCTGTGACTAAAATGTCTGTGCAAGAAATGTGGTCTTGTGCCACCCTCTGCGTCCCTTCTGGGGGTTTGGAATTTGGGGCTGTGCTAGACAGAGGGTGCCCCAATATGACTCGAGGTTCTGAGTCTTACGATGTTGAGCGGTGTTGCTGGAGGACTTAGGTGCATCCTGAGTTCTTCTGGGAGAGGATTCTCGGGAGGCTGCATCTGGTTTCCCGCAGACGCCAGCTCCGGTGTCTTAGCCTTTGCTGACTTGGCTTTCTACCCTTCCTCGAGAGTAAACCGCAGCCAAGGACGGTGCTATGCTGGGTCCTGTGAGTCTTCTCTGTGACCCTCCAAACCCGCGTGTGTTCTTGAGAGTCCCTTGGTGCTTAATGGAAGAACGCTCACTCTATTTTCCACCTAGACTTTTAAAATTAAAGCCTTAAGATGTATCTTCTTATTATTTGCTATCAGTTCAGATAGCCTGTAAGAGAACTCAAAGAAGACATTTATGATTTCTGAGAAAAAAAATTTCTATGTCAACTGCCATCTTACAAATGAAGCATCACTGTCAATTCTATATTTAAATAGATATTTCCATCAAAATGTGCTATATGCTATTCAAGTTGGATATTGGGGCAGCTTTTATTTTTAAACAAGCATTCTTATGAAATAATTATTTCCTCAGTAACATCACTGGTCTCTGGAGTGCTTGGGATTTGACTGAAATTTTCCCTGGGAAGAACTATGAGTGGAATTTTCTGAGAAATAGAAATAAAAATATTATATTTAAGTAGATAAATTAGAGAACAGCAATTCTAATACCCCAGCATATGTGTGTGTGTTGTCTGATAGTAAGAACCATAGTTTTCATTGACTGTATTAAACATTCTTTTCGATTATATCAAAATCCTTTAGAATTCTTCAGATGATCAAATACAGCTTAAAGCTTTAGTAAAATTTAAGTTGCGTAAGATGGTGGAGGGACTATTTGATAAATTTGGTTACGTAGCAAGTGAGGGGAGGAGTTTGGGAAAATGAGACTTTTAAGGACAGTATCCAACCCTGTTCTTCCCCACTGTGGGCATCACATGTGCCAGAACATGGTAACATCAGTGTGAGGCCGACGCCCTTGTGTGTATAAATACAAAACTAGGGCACAGCCTTGTACCTCACGTGTCAGAACCAAAGTCCTGTTTCCACCAAAATGGCTCCTCCAGAGTCAGAATGGATGTTTCTACTCATATAAGCAATATTATGCTTCAGCCCTTTCCTACGCAGAGCTCTGTCTAGCTCATGATTATAAACATGGCTATAAACTTGGGACTTGGGACCAGATACCAAACTGGCTTACTATGCACATGATGTGTCTTAAACGTGGTTAATTTGTGAAGTGTTGTTTTTGTAATCTATAAAACGAGAGCAACACCACCTGATCTCAGGACTGTAAGAGCAACCTGATGAGAAATCAGTCTGTAAGTTTGTAAGTGTAAGACCTGCAGACTCTACTGGAACATCTTGGTAGGCATTGCATAAATATTGGAAGTTCTAGTGGGTAGGTAGGTAGGTTGATAGACTTATCCTTTGTCATCTGGGAGAACCATAATGTTTAAGACACTTATTCAAAGACACATAAATACATAAGTAAAATAGATTTACTTACTTAATTTACAACTAATTTCACATCTATTCAACTCACACTAGAGCAATTCTCAGGGTTTTTCATGTAAGAAGTAGTTTGATTTAAAAAAATCAGTTTGGAATTCAAAGCACGTCCTCCTTTGGTGTCGTGAAGCCTCTTTCTTTCTAAGGCACACTTTGCTTTGATATCATAGAATGTTTATTTTGATTAGTCATCATGAGTGTCCATCAACCCTTGTATCAGCAAGGAGAGGAAAGCCCAGGTCTTCTTATTCTTTCCCTCCAGGAGTGATGTCGTGATGCCTTGTATTTTATATTCTAGCTCAGGTCACATTTGGTGACAACCCACCCAGTTGTTTTCTGGGAAAGTATAAGAGATAAATAGGTCAAACTTCCTCTCATTTATATTAGAGATGACAATAATGAATCCGATGCTTGTTCTTTGCTGTGTCTTGCAGACATACATGCAATGTTAATGTGACCTCGATGTCACGGGGACTTAGAACAATGAGACCCACAGCATGGATTTAAAGATCTCTTCTGAAATTTGATGTAATATATAAAGATGCTGGGGATAGAAAAATGGGACAAGCTGCAGATGACAGAATTAGAGCAAGTTAGGGTTAAGAGGGTAAGGGGAGGGGGAGGGGAAACTGCTGTGTAGGTGAAGGTCAGGGAGGACATTTCATGGCACCGTCACAGAAGGTAAAAGAAAAGGACAGAGAGACCTGATGCCACAGACAAGGGCAAGTTGGCTCTTGATAGTGATGCCCAGAAGTTCATCAGACACCAAAAATGCAGCCTGAGCCCTGACAAGCCCTCACTGTGGGTGGAGTCTTTGATGCAGCACGTTGGCAGCGCCAAGCTCTGGCTGGCATTGCTCGCCCAGCCAGAATGATCTTCCCCTATTGGTCTAATTGCCAAATGTTTGTTCAGTGCTGACGACGTCCTTGTGCATCGCTCTGGGATGACATTCTGACCCCAACCCCAGGAAACTCACGAATAACAGATGTGCTCAGTCACCCCTCAGACCAGAGTCCCCAGGACGTGCTCCTGCGTTGGTTTCTTCATGTGGCTCTTCTTGCAGATGGTCATCTTCCCAGCTAAAAGCCTAATTCATCTTTGTAGGTGCCCGACACAAAAATACATTTCAGATTAATGGCCAATCGCATGAATGAATGCAGAAGAAAGAGAAAAGGGTACAGGAATGAAAGGAAGGCAGGGTGAAGCCTCTCATAAATCCAACCAAATGGGGGAAAAAAGTATTTTTCTCACTTAGATTTACTTAAGTGTTGGGAAAAGAAGTTTCTTCTCTTAGGTCAGTGGTCAAAGATAACTGATGATCAAAGGGGTCAAACAAAACAAAACAGAATAAAATATGGGACTTTTGATCACTCAAGTGTGGATGCAGAAACTGCAAGCCAGAGGCCTGACCAACACCGTGAATACAAAAACAGACCAAGAAAAGAAAAGGCAAACCCCAATCCTGGCGCTCACAGTTTTTTTTTTTAACAGCAGAGAGATTCAAGCTAAAGCTGGTTCTCCGAAACCTCAGTGGAAGCGTGCATGTCGGGGAAATTAAGGAGAGGTTAGCAGACGCTGCGTTTTCCCGAAGGCCCCGCCAGCCCCTGGAGTATTCACTTGGTGACCTCTTTCACCTGTTTATTGTTCTGCTCTGATCCCACTTTAGGCATCTGTGGCTCTCCCGGGATCTTAGTCTGGGCTGGCAATAGGGGTTCTGAGGGTCTTCGGAGCCCTGAGTTCCAGTATCAGTCACATGAGAAGTTTATCGACACTGAAACACTTTCTCATTATGAAACACCCGAGAGAAAATGAGTCTTAATGAATTCGAGCCCGAGCTGGCAGCTTGAGTGTTGAAGCAAACAACGCACTTCCAGCAGCCTCATTATATGTAATTATGATTCTGAAGCAAAGGTATTAGGGCCTGCTGCCCGGTACACCCCAACATAAGGACTTGCTCTCTGCTGAGACCCTGGAGAGGCCTTGGAATATTCTCCGACAGAGACAATCACCACCACCACCACCAGATGAGGCATGAGATGCAAACCTGAACATCTGAGTCTTGTATGTGGAATCTTCCCTGGTGTCTTTAAAGTCGTATGGTCTCCTCACTCCGTGGGCACCTTTCTCAGGCGGGAGCTGTGCCTTAGTCGGTGAGGACTGAGCAGAAACGAGGGTGTTGTGATCTCCTGTGTTCCTCAGCAGCCCATAGTCTCTTTCATTTCTTTTCTAATCGTGTCATTTTTATTGAGGCAACATTTCTTTACAACCTGTTGCATGCTTTAGGGGTGTGGGTTCACACCTCTTTATGTGTGACCCACCACTGAAGTACCCATAATTCTCCCCCATGGTCCATTGGGGCCTTCTCCCTTTCACTCCCCTCCCCCCACCTTGCCTTTCTGGTAGCCTCGAGTCTGCAGTCAGATTTCTAAGGCTTAATACCAGGCTTTTCTTCTGCTCTTGCTTTGACACCTGTTATTTCTAAGAGAAAGAAGGAAACCAAGCACGATACAAATAGGCTTGTGGGCGGAAGTATCAAAGGCCCAAAGGACAGTCGTACAAGGTGAAGTGAATATTTGCTTGAATGTTCTCGCTCTGCTCTCAGACAGGGACAAAACCCAACAGGACGTCTGTCCTCTGGGGCATGACAGCTGTTGAGCAAATGCGAGGGGTTTGTACCTCCCCTCTTTCCACGTTCCTTAGTGTCAGCCCAGCACGGGCTGACAGTCACTGAAGCCACCCAGTTCAGTCCCTGAGCTTTGAAATTGGGAACTTGAGGGTGTTTTCTGATTTTGAGATTCTGTGGTTTCCACCAATAAAAGTAATGCTGAGAATCTATTAAATTTTATGTTTCTGTGATAGTAACTGAGGTCACATTTTAGATGGTGATAATTATCACAATTAGGAAAACAAATCTTATAACCATTAATGGTGGGATCTAATATGCTGAATTATCACTTGGCGTTTTCTTTTTGGGTTAATGTCTTTTCTAAATTTAAGGGCAATATTTGATGCTAACATGAGAAAGATTTTTTGCAGGGTAGTTGGTAATTTTGAAGATTTAATGCAAAACATAAATATGCTAGCATATATATGTGTACGTGCATATATATACAGTATGTAATATATATAATATGACATCCACATTAAAGTAGAATAACAGCAATAATTTATTAATAGTTATCAACTATCTTAAAATGGGAACAATGACCAATTTTTCTTCCTAAGTGAGTTTGGGACAAGAAGAAATTACTATTAACAAACCATTGGTGATTTCAATGTAGCATCTGGGGAAAAAAAAAAAACCTTTGGACGACTAATGATACTGAAGTGAGTGCAAATGAGGAGACAATTTTCTGCAATAATAATTTTAACTGAAATGGACACCCTGCTTGGGGTGTGTCCTGGGTCATCAGAGTTTCGAGGAGGGGTGGGGTTAATTGTTCCATCCATAATTTAGTATTCCAACATCCTCATACAAAAAACAGTTGCAAATCCTTTGCACAATGAAGCAGATGTGGGTAAAATAAAGAGTCTAGATTTAACGCGATGCTTCCTACAAGTATCACCACCATTTTTGATGGTTTTTCTTCTTGCCAACTGTTATCATATCAGTATGGAAAATACAGATATATTTATTGCAAAGTTTATTGTGGCTTGGTCCTGTGAGAGTTTTTATACTAATTAATCAAATAAGCCAATAAACCTGGGTTGATCTCTCTATATGCCAGGGAATCTCTAGACACAGAAAAGCTACCAGTAAAGAGGCCATTCAAATAAACTTGCGTTTACAGAACTTATATCTTAGGGAAAGGATGGGGCTAATAAAAAAAAGTCCAACACATAATACAACAGAGGATGATAAAAGCTGTAAAAAAAAAAAAAGAAGGCCTGGAGGGGGAATAAGAAGCGTGTGTGTTATGGGGAGGTGGTAGCACAGTTTTAAGTGAGGTGGTAAAGGAAACCTCACTAAGAATGGGCTCAGACTCAGAAAGTGAGGAAGCAGGTCATGGATATATGGGCAAAGAGGACTCCATGTAAAGGGAACAGTGAGTGCAAACACCCTGAAGTAGAGGTCTTGAGATTATTATTTATAAATAATTTAGAGATCTGCGTTCTACTCAAATAGAGAGCAAAAATCAAAATTAACAGAGGAAAAAATCAATTCACCATGTTTTGCTTGCAGTGCATGTAATATTGGTGAATTCCTCTCTCCTGAGGTATTCAAAATCTGCCAAGTTTCCTGAACTACCAGGAAACTATTTTCCTTAATATCTGGAAAGCAGGTACTCTTGTTATCAGACCAGTACTACCGAAGGGCTTTGTTACAAAAAAGGAAGAAGGAAGGAAGGGAGGGAGGGAAGAAAGGAAAGAGAACTCTTTTCCTCAATTATAGATTTTTCATATGCGAGTAAGATTTATTCTCAAACCAGCCATAGCCTTGATTGCATAATTGATCTGCCTAATTATATTCTGATAAAAAAGACAGAATCTTAATGGACCTGTGTAAATAACTATACTGCTACATTAAGTAGAGCCGCAATATCTGCTCCTGTCCATTTCAATTTGCAAAGAAACATTCCACTAAGAAACAGAATTGTCTTGCTCATATGTTCATCAGAAAATAGTACATTGAAAAATATTACCTACAGTAATCCAAAATGAGTGACCACAATTAGATATTCCTCATCAGTTCACTCCATTCTACTTAATCAAGCCTTGTTCCATTGGATCTTGGGAAAGCAGTCCGCTTTCATGAAGTTGTATACTACTTGATTAAAAATAATTTTGGAAATATTACATCAGTTCCCTGGTGAAATCTAATAGCTAAGTGATGTAAGAACATTATCTCTTGAAGTCTGAGCTTTTCCACAAATGTGAAATGAAACCATGAACAATCTGGTAACATTGAATGAGAATGATTAGTTTATTACACTATCAGCATTAAGAGATACGATGAGAATGAAGAATGGGTTGTGCTAAATAATGACTTCTTTAGGATTAGACCTAGGTTTCTCCTGAAGGTCAAACATATTATGAATTATGAGGTCCAGTCTCAATCCTGAGTCTTCCAATTCTTTTTATATTATAGAAAATCTGTGAAACAGTATTTGTACTAATAAGATTTTATTGCACAAAACTAACTTAGGGATGGTATCCTTTCTCTTGATTTGACAGTTTTTCCCAAGCAGCTCTTACAATAATGTTGAGCTAATTAAGAAATATCAAGCACATCAAAGAACCTAATTATTACTAGCATTCTGCCTTTAATAAGATGAAAGAATAATTTTTGTAGGTCTCCAAGGACTTCTGGAAAACTCTAAATATTGTTTAGGTAGTAAATATATCTTGAAAAATATTTTTCTGAATCTAGGAAGTGACTTTAGGAGTTCAAAATCAAAAAATTTATTGGAGGGTATGAGACACTTGATTAAGAGAGGAACACAGGTGCCTGGCTACCTACTTGCCATAATATGAGAAGAATATTTAAAAATAGACATAGCAAAAGATAACCTAATTGCAAGATGCTTTCAGTCTTTCAGAAGTAACTGTTTGTTTAAAAAAAAATTAAGGGCATTACATGACTGTCAGAATGAATGAAAATGTTTTTGAATGAGATACAGAATTTCTGTTGCCTGGAAATTACACAAAAATGAAAGAGTAACCATTTATAATTCCTTATTAAGGGGCTATAACTACTTCAATATTTAGCATTTTTGCAGAGAGAAAATTTAGATCCTGGTTTTACAGTCATATAATTTCTGTTAGTAAAGGATTTATAAAGCCCCTTTACCTCCCAACCCCATTTTGGGGGCCAGGTCAAGTTGCATGGCACAGAAGGAAGGAGAGTGCAGTGAATGGAACTTAGCCAAACCAAGGGGCTATGTTCTAATGAAAGGTGGAGAAAAATCTTTTAATAGAGTTGGTTCATCTCACATTTTATTTCATAAAATCTGCAGAAACTGAATTGATTTCTAAGAAAATGAAAAACAAGATTGTTTGACTTTCTTGTGTGTGAGACAGAGAGGGAACCCCGTGAAAGGTGGGCGCAGCTCAGCCGGTCAGCTCCGTGCAGGCCACGCTCATTGCTCCACGCTCATTGCTCCAGCCACTGTGTAACACCAGCCTTAACTTCTCCCAAACACCACTCTTACCAAGCTGGAGTATTTAACAAGACTTTCTTAAAGACTTAATGCTTTGAAAAAATAATGGACTCATGTAGGAAACTTAAAATTGGTATCAGCTAATATGTTTCTTTTGGCTGATCTCATTTCCCAGTCCTTGACTTGCCCAGCCATCTTAACTAAGACCCAGAAAGCCCTTCTAACGGCCTGCTGTCTTCCTTCCACATCTCCCAGATGGGCACTGAGTGCTTCCCAGGAGCCTGGTATGTTGCTGATGATTTGCTTTTCTCATGATTCCTACATACAGAATCAGAACAGCATGTTGGAAGAGTTGCATAAACAATCCCATGTCCAGGCCTTGATTAATGCAAAGCTAACAAGTAAATATATTTGGCAGAAATCCAAAAGTAAAGGGAAGAGCAAAAAAACGAAGAGAGTTTTGTTTTTTTTTAATCTCCCAAAGTGAGAAACTTGAATCTTTAAAAATAACTTGCAATTCTAATGAGAATTCTTTTTCACTCTTAAATATTCAACAGGGAAAAGGAGAGCTCTATCAACGCAGTGACCTTTAAAAGGTGCTTGTGGTTTTCTGGATGTTGCTATCGCTGGTTGATAGAAATTAGATATGGTTCAAGTTACTAAAATGTTAAAATTGCATTATAATGAAAAAAGTTGTCTGAAAAGAAACCCCTCCAGTTCTTTGGATCTTTAGGCACTGTCTCCCCCTGTCCCCTTCCCCCAAAGGTAAGAGAAGGACAACAGTTGGTCACCGTGGAGAGAGCAACCTCTTCTCACATTCCTCTTCAAGTCTCCCTCAGCCATCACCTCTGGCATGTCATACCTGAAACTCTAGCCACTGGCTTACCTTAACTTCTCCTAAACACCACTCTTACGAGGCTGGGGTATTTAACAAGACTTTTTAAAGACTTAATGAGTTGAAAAAAATAATGGACTCATTACATAGGAAATCAAAACTGGGCATTAGCTAATAATATTCCCGTAATCTTCAACCAGTGTCCACGCCTAGAGTGTTTCTTTTGTCTGATCTCTTCCCCCAGTCCTTGACTTGCTGCTGGTTTCCATATCCCATTCATCTTAACTAAAAAATTTAAGAAAAAATAAAGGAAGTCTATTATTTTGATGATTTTTTACAAAATTACTAAAGACACCTTCACTAGCAACAGGAAGAACTCCATGGAAGTATGTGCAGACTTCTGTGGAGATGTGCTATTTTTTCTACCACCATCCTGATGGTTAACTTTGACTCTTTCTCCATCCCCCTCTCTAACCTTAGATGGCTACTTTCTTGTGTTAGTGCTCACCAGTGTGGTAAGTGCTTTGTTCTGTGGAATTGCATGCTCTGTAATGCTCTGTGTTTGCTTTTGTCATTTTAACTTGCTTTACTACACTCCTTCCCTGTGTTCCTTCCTTCTTCTTTAATGGTACTACTCAAACTATGGAGTAATATTCCATTTCAGGAGATAATTGTTCAGGTTCCCACTAAAATGTTAATCTTGCAAGGTAGCTCACTTTGCCCCCAAGCTCAATCACTGAGAAAAAAAGGCAGAACATTATTTAAAAGCTCTTTTTTTAAAATATGTATTTTTATTATTATTCATATCTTTTACATTTCATATTCCCCTTGGGTAACCCACCACCAATTCACCCGTGACCCATCTCCGTGGTCCCTTGTGTCCTTTTCTACTCCACATTGTGCCCTTATCCTCCCCCTCCCCCCGCCAAGTGTCTCTCTCCTATTTGTTTTCCCTATAGTCCTGATATAAGTGAAACCATTCGCTATTTTTCTCTTTCTTTCTGGCTTGTTTTGCTGAGTATGATCCCCTCTAATTCTCTTAGTGTGACAGGGATTATCCTGAAGGCTCGTGGAGGGATGCAGGTTTCACCTGGGGAAGGAAACAGCCAGGTGAGGCGGGGGAGGAGAAACTCAAAGGAACTGAAGCTCTTGGTCTTTGTTCCTTCCTGACATCCTTGGGGACAAAAAGCTCCTCTCCTGACCTGCTGCTGCTACCCCACAGCTTGATGGAGCCGCCACTGCCACTAGAGGTAACACCATTCAGATTAGGAACCTCACAGCTGTGAGGATGAGACCAAAAAAAAAAAAAAAACTACTTTCAGGCAGGCATTTTCTCAAATCTCTTTCAAATTTTCCAAAGGCTGGTGAATTCGAATTTAAAGAGACGTTTCTAATACACTCCTCTTAGAAATGAAGGAATTGTTTGGAAGGAAGGGGTTCAGGGCTGTTTTGACTGATTTATTTTAGATGCTGGGGTTTTCCACCTGAGAGTTGTTTGCCTTCATTCCATGATCTCACTGGGGCTCCGTGCTCGGGAGATGGGCTTTCACTGCAGCACTGCCTGATGATATAGCCAGTACCTCAAAGAAAAATGGACTCATGGGCCAAACCAATAAAACTCCGGAAGAAACTGTCTCTCATTTCCCCTTCCCTTCAGTATCAGCTCTGCCACCTGTTTGCAGGGTCTACTCTGACACAAAGGCAAGCATCCCCAGTCACAAGTGAAATCACAGGGGGCCTCCCATGGACTCGTGGGAAATCTGGCGGCAGCAGAAATTAGCACACAGGTACTCAACAGGATAGGCGCCCGCTGGGGCCTAGAAAGTTGGCATGGTGGGCGCCATCTTCCTTCAGCCTGTGCTAGCGAAACACCCCCGTCTCATCGAGGAGCCAGTTTCTACACCCCTCAGAGAGCAGACCTTCTTTTGTGGGGAGTGAAGAAGAGTTTAGCTTAGATTTCCATATCTTTAATTTGGGTTAAATCTATACCCTGGCAGACTTCCTTGTTTTCCACCCTATTAATGCATTACGTGGTTCAGTAGCTCTGACTTCACCCTGGCAGCCTAATTACAGTAATGTGCACGTTGGCACATTCCGCTGCGGGAGTTTTGTGGCTGTTAGATCCAAATATCAGGAATGATCTCACATAGTTAGGGGAGAAATGTATAGGTGTCTACATGCATATGTGTATATGTATGTGTATGTATGTGCATATATAAAATAAGGGCAAATGAAGGCCCTGTAGTTAAAGTGTTCTTTATACATAGAGGAAATCTTTTACCCTCAAATGGCAATTGGGTTTATTTAGAACGAAAGTGTTCTGGCTCGGTGCTTCCCAAACTTGCTCACCGCTAAGCATCGCCTGAATGCAAATTAAAAACACAGATTCCTGGAACATTCCCTCCTGTTTCTCGTTCAGGAGCTAGGGCACGCTGAGCCCAGATTTCTGAATTTTTAGACTTCTACCCCCAGGGTAGCTTTAATATTGGACAAGTTTGGGAGCTCTATCTAGCTCCAAGTTCTCAGCATTGAAACCATATGCACACACAGACTCTGGATTGTTTTAATTGTTTTCCTTAAGATGGATCTGAATCTCCGATTATCCCAACAGAATAGAACGTGGCATCACTCTGCCCCATTCACTTAATGCTCCACTATACCTTCATCTCTCTGAGGCTCTTTTTTTTTTTTTTACCTGAAATATGAAGATAATATTAATGACATTTGCTTCCAAGGGTTTTTTAGAAAAATGAAATAATGTCTGTAAAATACTTAGGATTTAGAGCAGATAAACTTGCTATAATGTTAGCTACCATTATTGTTATCTCTTCCAAAAAAAATCTTTTGTTTGCTTAATGTGACACATTATTATTGCATATAATATGTGTATATATTATATAATAATGTGATACATTATTAGCTCTGCCTATCTCAGCTTAGGCTTCCAGAAGCATCTGGTACTGTCACTGAATAAGCACAGGTAGCCTTCTGGGGGATGATAGACTCCGTGGACCAATCCGGGTTGCCATGTATCTCAGCCTGGTCTCCAAATACCTGAGTATTAATCCACTATGTTTTTCTGTAAGGTCTTGGTCACCAGCTAGTAGTTAAGTTTTGGGTGGGAAGTCACAACTTATGTGTGGATTTTTGAATGTACCGGAGTCAGCAGCCCTAACCCCCATTTTTGAGGATCAGCTGTATATTAACTAGAATCTAGTGGTGGCAAAATTGTTCCTACACGCTGACATAGTCACTACACAGGCAATTGCCTGGAGATAGGAAGTTAAGTATAAATTGAAGGAAAAACCCACTTGGCTGAATGGAGCTCCTTGTCCACTGACAGAAGTTGCCCTTGACTTCTAGACTTTAGACAAACTGTTAGTGGGCACACTCAGAGGCACCCTGGAACCCCCAAACCTTTCACGCTCTAAATGGGTACTGCCACTGCAGCACAAAGACAAAACATACTCTTAGTGTGTAAGACCTTTAATAGAACAGGACTTCAATAGAATCAGTGTGCAATAGAGAGAAGAAAAGAGAATAGCATACAGTTAAACACCCAAAGTTACCTCTTCCCTCATTTGTAAATGCCCAGCCAACCAGGGTTGGTCCAAAGTGGGCCACTGAGGCCTGAGAGCCTGCCATGTTCTGGTGGATAGCCAGACGGAAGTCCTGTTTAGCTTCCCCTCAAGGCACTCGACTCAACCCTTCCATAAGTGGGACAGGGAACATGGAATCCCCCTTTTTAGATCACCCAGTTACATAAGGCATCTAAAGTCAAAACACGAATCACACTGGAATTGAATCCCACAATTTTTTTTTAGAGAAACCATAGCAGTGCTAGATCAAGGAAATGGTTCACGCTGCTGATTCGGATTGCGGGACCAGCCTCAAGGGAGCAGGACCCACTGAGCCTGGGACTCCAAGTGGACAGTGGAGCCTGTCTGTAGATTTGCAGAGAACAGCAAGGTGGACCGTCAGTCAGAGGCAGATGATTATGAATTCCTCAAAAATCCTGTTTTTCTAATAGGCTCCCAGAATGCTTTCTTCGGAGACGTTTGCCCATTTTAAAACTCCCAGTCTCCTAAATATCTCATTTGTTTGTGTCCCTGTGTCCTGCTACAACTGAGGTGTATGACAGGTCCTTTCAGATTTATAGTACGAGTGCTACATTGAGGTGTATAAATGCAGTGAAAGATTTAGGACAAGCCTCTTGCGCTGCTAATAAAAACAACGCAGTGAAAATCACTTCGATGTTACTACACTGACCTCAGCAATTTATTTTGAATTGAGACTATATATCAGTGTGGTCTTGTAAGTATCTACTTTTCATGAATCATTTATTGCTAAATCGTTGTAAACTCAGTCTCCCCGTGGGTCAGTTATAGTTTTCTTACTGAACCCAACAATGTCAGCTAGGTTGGGGCGAACATCTACGTGGTAGGGAATCTGCTACCATTATTTAAAGACTGCAGATTGTTCTAAATTAAGAGCAGTGAAGGCCCTAGAGGATAGGAGAAGCTTCATCTTGATCTCAGTCCTTTGCCTTTCTTCTTAATTGAAGATGTAATCACTGCTCCCCCTTTGTATGTCTTAGAAGAATGTAGTCTGGGAGGGTTCCTCCAGGTGTAGGATCCTCCAGTTGAGCTTGTCCTTCTCACTGAGACACTCATCTTTTTACTCTTAGAATTACAAGTGAGGTCATCCTGTCCTTGCCATGTGAATTTTCCCCCTCACTCTCCTTGATACCCAGGTCCTTAACACTCTGTGGTCCGCTCACGTATTAGTACGTGTTTTTGTCACCAGTATCAGGTGGCCGCTCACGTATTAATACGTGTTCATCTAGTCTCTGGTTTTTCACGCCACGATGGATTTATTTGAAACTATTAGGAGCTATTTCTTTGATCGTACTCAGTCTAGAAGATTTACACATTGTTTTGGTGAGAGTGTAAGGTGTTTTATGAATGATATTACAGTTGTTTTAATATCCAGTAGTTCAGGAGTTGTGTGTGTTTTATTGAATGCTTCTACCATTCATGTGGTGGCACAGAAAATGGCCGGCCCCAAGGGCTGGTAAATTTAAAGGGCACCGGCACACAAAGTATTAACACAGATATATATCCCTGGTTGACCCCATTTTACTTTAGAATTCACAGCCATGTCAATTCTCTGTATATTATTAAAGTAATTTTTCTAACTCATCATACTGATTTGATTGAGTAATCCAACCCAACAAGAATCCTAAAGGATGGAGCATTTTCCCCTGTGCCCCAATACCGTCCTAAAATCTCAGTTTAACTCACAGGAAGAGGAATTTTAGGTTTCCAATTTTGACAGTGCAAACTTCAAAAAGCCCTGACATTTGAAACATTTCTGAAAAAGAAAAGCTATAGATAAGATTGAAGATGGCCTGTTCTTGTCAAAATAACCCAGATTTTGGTAAGAGTCATCAGTTCCAGTAAAGTTGGGATTTGAAGTCACACAGAACTGTTTGAATGGCTATCCTATGTACTAGATGGACAAGTTTCAGCCTCAGCTTCCACATCTACAAAATTGGATATTAGAATTACTGTATGTAAAATAATTGTGATATGCAAGTAAAATAATGAAACGAGATACCTGGAAATTAATGCTAAATAGCATTTTTTTCTCCCCTCCTCACCCACCCCCTGTTGTTATACTGCTGTGCCTTGTTAGTCTGATTCTGAAATTTTTCTTTCTTTTCTAAAATGCTAAATATGTGACAGAAGAATTGATGAATTGTGCTATAGAAGGCACGACTTACCTATGGGATAGGGTAATCAATTTGATCATGTGCTTTTCAAAAATTCTAAGATAGCTTTCCTATTTAGCAATAGGAAATAAGGCAACCACACGCCCTTGAGGAGCTTGTGTTCTGGTTGTGAAGATAGGCAACAAATCTGTTTATAAAATTGTAGCCCTAAAAATAAATTGGACTTTGGGGTCTCTCCACAAGCCCACAATTTTCAGAACTGGGCTGTTAGGAATCTGAATGTGGGTGGAGTAGAGCACGAGATTAAGAAAAGAAGCATTAGAAGCATTAGATCCTTTATTTGCCATTGTGAGAAAGTTGGTGTTTCCTATTGGCAAAATGTCACGTGAAACTGAACAGTTCTGTTTTTAATTCAGTCTTTGATAAATTATGAATTTGATGGGAGGGGCCTGTCTTATGATACTAATGCTAAAGCTCAAGGAAGCAAGAGGAAAAGCTCTGACCTTTAAGAACACAATTGATTTATAGAAAACCAGTCCTCTAGGCATCTACTCTGAAAAGTGCTCTCTTATCTACAAACTACAGAGACAAGCTACACTCTTAACTCAAATAATAGCCGTGCCTCCCTCCTGAAAATTACAGAACTATTCTTGGACTATGAAAGGGAGTCCATTTGTACGAAGAGCCACAGAAGATGCTACACAAGCATTTTGATTGGACCTTCCAATAGAGACTTTCTGAATGTAAATGGAACATCAAACAAGCACATTTTAAGTACATGGGATGTTGGAAATTGCATAATCTGCTTCTGAGGCTCTTGAGCTAAAAGTGTATATTATCATTTTATTAAAGTGAGTCAGCTTGAATTCAATAAAATATTTTATTCTTTCTTGCCAGTCTCTAGTCCATTCATTCTGTGGAATATTTTTCCCTGTCCCTGGATTAAAATGAATATAAATTCCACATTTCTAATCACTCTCAGAGGATAAAGTTCCTTTTTGGGGTACCAGAAAGTCCAGTCAGGATAACTACTATAGCCTTCAAATCCTGGCTCGACTGTTACCTGCCAGGGCCAGCTTACAAATGCAAATCTTGCTCCCATCCCAGCATTCTATATTCTCCTTTGTGTTTTTCTTTTATGTTTTGTCCTTGTAATAATTTACTAATTTTTTTAAATTTTCTAACATCTTTTTGTAGTAAACATTTTTGGTGTGAGGACCTTTTTCCTTTCTTTTTCTGTGCATGGGGTGTTTACTGATCTATTCCTAAGACAGTGTCAAGCACATTGTAAACACTCACCAAATATCCATTGAAAGGGAGAGTGAAGCTGAATTGAGTCTGCTCTGGTCGGAAGCCTTCCTCCTATCCCTTCAGGGCTGCCTCTCACACAGGACACGCTCCTGGAGGAGGAGGCTGGCACCCACCTGCTGGTCACAGCCTCTCAACAGCACTGATCAGCTGCTACTTGTGGCTCCAGGAAGCGAGATGCGAGGCTGAAGTGCAACTATGGGGGTTGCCTTTGGTCACGGGGTAAGTTCATAGCACTTGTGACGGAGACACAGTTTGTTATTATTTCCACCGTGTACTCCCAATGCTGGGTGTTTTGTGGGTTCCTAGGAGACCACAAATGATGAGGCCTCTCACATCCTTGGCAACAAGACACCTTGACCTTCAGGCTTGTGACGTGACTTAATCTCTGCATCCAAGTATTTAGTTTGTGGTGCCTCAAATCATTTCAAAAACTGTTTATTGAAGTGATGTTGATGTGTTACTTCATATATATATATGGGGTACAGTCTTAAAAATCGGCAGTGTATAGTACATTGTGTTAGCCCCCCAAGTGTAGATTCTACCCATCGCCATGCTGACTGACCCTTTTTGCTCCACTGACTTTGCCTCCTCCCGCTTCCACTATTCTGGTCTTAGAACCCAAGAGTTTTGGGGTTTTTTTTTTTTTTTTTTGTTAATTTGCTTTCTTTATGTTCCACATGTGTGTGAAGTGAGAGTGTCTTTCTCCATCTGACTTATTTTAATCTTTCCTTTAAAGGGAAGTACTTAAAGACTTTTTTTTATTCCTTACATTTTAATTTCTGTTGTTTCCCTTACTATTTTACTTTCCCTTATTTTTAGTGGTTGCTGCCACTTACCCTCATCACATTTTTTCTCATTTGTGAGAGATAGTGCATCCTTATTCCATTAGCATCTGTCTTTCTGATAATCACATAAAGTTCTTTACTCTATAAAAAGAAGAAACTAGTATTCCAAGTAAGAGATTTTTTTCCTTTCTACCTCCTCTCTCTATCTCCTTGTAACTGGGCTGAGTCCAAAGTCCAATAAAGCTGGTGCCCCCTGGATGGGGTTTGCTGATGAGAATGAATATCCCCAAGAAAAGTGCTAAGTTTTGCAGTTTGGGGTGGAGATTCTGATGAAAAATAAAAGGAACTGAAGGGGAAGGAGATTCAGTCTCCATGATGCAGGAATAGAGGAATCAGCGGCAGAAAATGTAGCCGCGAAGATTGAGAGTTTGGAGATCACGCGCCAGAAGTTTTTAAGCCGCCAGGATACAGATTGAGCATTTTTGGAATCTTTAGTGACTTTGGAGGCTTTGCAAGCAGCTGAGTGACGGAAACTGCTCCCAGTTTCGTCTTTACTGCAGCTGAAGGAAGAAGGCAGAGGCCCGACGAGGGCACCTTTCTAAAATGCGCAAGTGCAGTCTGTTGGGCCATCTGGCCGCTGTGAGTGCTGTTTGCAGTGTTGTTGGCCTGGTGCTGTGCTGGGGCACCATGGCAGTTCCAGGAGCATCTCCAGTTGTGTTCTGTGTCGTCCTCGTGAGTTGGACCCTGGCCTACAATCTGGCTGTTGTGTGTCTGCGGAAGAAGGAAGATGCCATTTTGGAAACGTGGCCTGTTGTTTGGAAGAGGAGCTCCACATCAGCAGTGGCGGGAAGACGCCACCTTTGTTACTTTTCTGGGACTTAAAGGACTGGACATTGCTTTAAGTAAGGTAAACAGCCATATGTTGACTTCAGTAATTCTTTGTTTTTCCCTGTTTGTTAAATAAATCCCATTGTTGTTGTTCCCTAAACCTGAGTAGTCTTGCGATTGTGCGTGCAGAACCAAGATAGTGACCTGTGAGCAATTTGGGCACTGCCCTTTGGCAATTTTGAAGCCCCTGTTGCCTGGTATCATCCTCACTGCCTTTTTTCTTCCTAATAGCCCACCATCTCAAAGTTTTGCTGTTCTAGATTTATACTTTGAGGTTCTCTTTAAAAAATTCTCTTGTAATTTCTCATATTTTAAGAATTTTTGTAAAAAATTCACACTTTGCATTTTACTTTGTTGATAATAAAACAAAAATATCTTATTGCAATTTTGCAAAGGCTATGGGCAGAAAGTGCAGGAAAGCACAAGGTCCAAAGGAAAGGACCCTTTGGAAGTCACAGACTCCATGTTGACCAGAACACAAAGTGAAGGCAGGGGCAGACCCCAGGGAGCAGGTGGGGCAGGTGAACTGTGGCCAGACTTCAAACTGTGTCGTTCTGCACATTTCAATCCTGCTTTATGCAGGGAAATGGATGACATTTCTGATAGGTCCTGGCTGTGGGCCATGCAGACAGAAAGCGCGGGATTTATAGGCGCATGGATTTGGACTCAAAACCCAGCTCTGCTACTTCTTAGGTGCCAGGAGGCAGCACTGAGCCTTCGGAGCTTCAGTTTCCACTCGTGCCAAGGAAATCATCATAACCATCTCACAGAATTGATCTGGGAGCAGACAAGACCACAGACCTCATAGGTGAGTATTCTCAAGCACTCAAATAACACTTGGGTCTTCATTGGATGGAACTGTGGGCTGATAATTTCCTTAAGACAGTAAAACTCATTTGAAATTCAAAGCTCACTCTCTCCTGCTGGGAAGAGGAGCAATTGGAAAAATAACACCTCTCCTCTCCAGCCAAGCGTGTCTGTTTGTGTTTTTGTGTTCACTTTCTGTCTTTGTCCAGACACACATCTTGCATTGGAAGTTCCTTGAACTGGCAGATTCGTGTCTTGCAAAAATAGTCTTTTGACTTTGATAGACAGATGCTTTCTGGCTTACCTCTTCCCAGTAGGAGGTGTTTATAAGTCAATAGAGCTTTAGATTTGAATCCAAGATCTAGTCAGCCACAAAATAAAACAAACAAACAAAAAAAAAAACCTCAAGATAGGTGAGGGATAAAATTAAATTTTGATTAATCTGGTATCTTTGAGAGTCTCTAGACAGTGCTAAGCCCCTTACAAAATGATTTATTGCCTAACATGCCAGCTTGGGAAATTTTTCAAGTTTTCAGTTGAAAGGCGCTTTTATAAGGCAAAATACCACATTCTGCTCAGTACAGAGGTTTCTAACGCTGAGTTTCTCAACTTCCATCCCTCCTTCTTAGGCCTCAGGTTTTATGATTTTTGTTATTGGAAATGTATTAAATAAAAGCTCATTTCTCACATGTAATTCATCAAGAGCTTTTGGTTAACCCCACCACGCCAGCTATGTACTGAAACACGCATCCCATCAAAAGGAAAGAAACAGTTAACCCTAGAGCACCACATTGTCAATAAACACACAATCCAATGACATCGCAGTCTTATACAATAATTATTGTATTGTTTTGTAATTATAATCACTCTCTCACGTTGCTAACTGTGTAATTTTGTCCCCCCCTTAATATGAAGCTCCATGAAATGGCACAGGGATCCTTACAGTGTGGCCCCCCGGGGAAGAATTATCAGCATCACTTGAGACTTGCTAATGCAAATTACCTGACCCTCTGCAGAGTGAGAAACCCCCAGCCTTTGTCTGAAGAAGCCCTCCAGGGGATCGCAATGCATGGAAAGGCTGAGAAACAATGGATCAGGGGACAAAGCTTCACATTTCAAGGGTTTATCATAGAAACTGAAGCCAGCTGTCTCATGGCACTTGGTAGGGGCTCTCAGCGGCCAGGTGGCAGCCTCCTTACTGAAAATCACCTAGACACTGTCTGCTTTCACACATCCCTGGTGGCAATCACAGATTTCAGCAAACAGGTGGGCAAGGGTTGGCTACCATTTCACAAATTAGTTTATTAAATGTCAATCAAGCAACCTGCAAAAACCCAGGGATCCTAGTGAGCAAAGTGAGGAATTTCAGTTGTGACTACAGCTATATACCCAAATCTGGAATTACAGTTACTTGGCTTCTCTGCCTAGGAAGCCATCCATCCCTTTGAGAAATAAACTAAAGTTCTCCTTGTCAAAAGAATGATCCTTACCACTTGGGAAATTTGTTATTCCTACTGAAACATAGAAAATAATTAAAAGGCACTTTTGGGTACTTTTCTGTAAGAAAATAAATTCAGCGCTCTCCCAGGTGGCCTTGCCTCTGATTGAAGGGCTGGGAGAAGCTTGGCCTGTGAGGATAACATACTTCTCTTTCACTGTGCTGCTGAATTTATGCTTCAACAACTGGCTTAGGGGTCTGGGACCTTAGTTAGTCTCTTCCAGATTGCTGAGCCTGACGGGGGTACAGGAGTTAGCTCTCTGAATGCCTCGCTGTAGGGTAAACAAAAGAGTCATCGGGTTTTTCTGCCACCCCTCAGTGACAGACCTCTGCAGGCCTACACGCATGCCTGATGGATGTGGGCATGTGTGAGTGGGCGCACCCAAGGCAGAGACTGGGCTTGAAGCAGCAGCAGCAGAGAATGGAGCGCAGCGGCAGGGGACCATTCGGGTTGCAGCAGAGGCCAGGAGATGACACCAAGGAGCCCAGAGAGAGTGAAGATTTGCCAGGGGCTGGGAGGCCTGCCAGTCTCCCGGCCCCCCGGCCCCGTGGTCTGCCCTGCACCTGGTTGCCTCACAAAAGACCATTAAAAGCGTAAAAAGCCACCGAGGGCCCCATGACTCCAGGATTCCTCCTTTTGACCCACCTGAACAGCTCCATGGAGACCTGCTCCTGGAGTCCTTGCTGCGACACTCCCCTCCTGCCTTGCCTGCCACTTACCTGATTGTGGCCACAGTTAGGTCTACCCCAGTGTTAATACTGCACGGAGACCCTGTAGGGGAGAAAAATCTGCCACCCAAAATATGTCCTTTGGCAAAAGGTTGATTCTACGGGAACGGCTCTGAAGGCTGCATGCGGGTTGCTTGGAGAAACATTTACATGTACGTATCTCTTGTTAGGGCATCTTCCCCACCGTATTGGGGAGACCTAATCCATCTCCCTGTCTCTTCAGTGGAGAAGCAGACCTTCAGTCTTCGTACCTACACTTACTGTGCCTTCCTTGGTACTGTGCCTTCCCTGACCTTCCCTTTCCTTCCCCTCAACTTCCCTTGTCTTAGCTAAGCTATTCAAAACAGCATCTGAAGCCATATTGGCAAGTGCCTCAGTTGTTCTGGCTGTCTCCCGTGTATACAGGAGGTCTGCATGTCACTGTTAAAATTCTTTTTGACTTTTTCTCTCTTACCAATGTATCTGAACCTTATCTGATTATTTGGCAGCCTAGAATAACACAGAGGGGCACAGGATAATGTCCTTTGTGCCCAATAATCTTTGCCACCCCCAAAACACTGGATTTGGGCAACAGAAAATACAAACTAGAAGACATTTTTTTTTCTATTTTTGCTTTTAATTTTTGTGGTCGTCAAATGGGATATTTAAGAAAGGAGAGAGAAAAGGAAAAGGGAGTGCCCTATTCATTAACTTTTTTCAAGTCGTAATAAGAAAATAGTACTTTTGCTCTACCATTCTTTCTCCCAACACACCTATACCCCTACTTTTCCTCAGTTTCTGTCCTCTGAGCGTCCCTGCTATAGTTGAAAAGATTTTAAAATAAGGCAAGAAAGCACATCATTTGAATGATTTAGGCATTCCTTCATTTTATAGAAGTCGTACCTCATCACAAACTTGGGTTGCGAGGACATGCCCCGGTGCCAGAGATTTGCTTTATGTTGCTCTCAGACGTTGGCCGTCTCTTCTTTGGAAGAACACAAGGGAAGAACGAAACCATCGTTATGAATACGCCTGTTACTCACAAAGAGCAGCCCGGGCCGACTTCCCTGTGGGCCTGGCTGGAGCCAGGGCGATTTCTCAGTGTTCTCACTGGTTTTAAAGAGCAGTCACCAGAGTCATTTCTAAATAACACTGTTTTAGGATTAAAACAGAGACATTCTTTCAAGAGCTAACCCTGATTTTCCTTACCTGTGACTTTATCTCACCAAAAATCTAATGCTCATAAACACTTTGCTCACCCCATGTCCCAGGTGCCCCTGTAACTTCAGGATTAAACCTCATTTGAGTTCAACTCCGATGATAGCAAATTGTTTCTTGCAGAGACTAAAATCTACAGCCCATCAGGAGAGCTGTCTCTCATATCTTAGCAGCTTCCATGGCCAACTGCACTGGATACTTTTTCAGCTAAATGGTGGAAGGTGCCAGCCCAGCACTGAGTGGGCTCTGCTGGAGGAAAGAACCCTCTTGGGCTGAACTGCGGCCTTTCTGGTTCTTGTTACTTGCAGGTGCCTTGATGTGTAGCCCTGGACTTCAAGCATCACTGCAGACGGGGCGTTCACCACAGTAAGGGCAAGGTTTGGAATAGGGTAAAATGATTAGTTTAGAACTCAGTAGAGCTCCAAAGTGATGTTTTCTCAGCTTTCACTGTTCCTTTTCTCATTCCCATCATCTGTTGTTCACTTGGCTCAAGGAAAGGGTCTCTGAGTGGATGTCCAGGACCCTCCCAGAGGCCTCACTCTCAAGTGTGAACACAATGCCATTCTAAGACTAAATCCCTGGGTCTTTCCCCCAGAACCTGCATTCTTTTTTTTTTTTAATGTATTTTTATTGTTATTTATGTCTTTTACATTTTGTATTCCCCTTGGGTAACCCCCCACCAATTCACCCGTGATCCATCTCCGTGGTCCCTTGTGTCCTTTTCTACTCCATTTTGTGCCCTTATCCTCCCTTCTCCCCTCCCCCCCCACCCGCTGAGTGTCTCTCTCCTATTTGGTTTCCCTATAGTCCTGTTATAAGTGAGACCATTCGATATTTTTCTCTTTCTTTCTGACTTATTTCACTGAGTTTGATCCCCTCTAATTCCTCTAATTAATGTCGCTGCAAATTGCATGTGTTTATCTTCTTTGAATGCTGAATAGTATTCCATTGTGTATATGGACCACATCTTTTTGATCCAATCATCTATTTTTGGACATTCTTAACAAACACAAGGGAATGCTTGTAGAGGGTCTCAAGTCGTATTTGGATAAATATTGCTAACCCCACCTCCTAGCCATTCTTCCTATGGTGCCACAGCAACCCTCTCACATTGCAACCTTGACCATGTCAATATCCACCCAGGGTCTACTGGAAAAATAGGCCTGTTTTGTCCAAGAGTCACTGCGTTCACTGAAGTAGACATGCCATCTCCAGAGCTGGTTGATCCTTCTGGGATTCGGTTATGAGCATCTTTTGGCACCCTACCATTCAGCCCACTACATGGGGAAAAGTCACTTATTGGCAAAGAACCGATGTGTCATTTTTCTAGAGGGAGAAAAGAATAGAACCTCATGAATTTGTCAGCTCGGGCTAACTGGGTGGCCAAAACAACAAAAAATGTATTTCTTATCATTTTGGAGACAAGGGAGTTCAACATTCTGATGCTGGCAAAGTAGCATCATTCTAAGACTTCTTTAGCCTTGGAGGTTGGTACTCTGTCTGATGTTCACAGGACTTCTTTCTGCAGGCAGAGACAAGAAGAGCCAGCTCTCTTATTCATAAGGCCACCAGCCTATCAGATTAGGGCCCCGCCCTTCTGACCTTGTTTAACGTTAATTACCTCCAATAGACTCTATCTCCAAACACAGTAACATTGGGGGTTAGCGGGTCAACATAAATTTTGAAGGGACGTAATTGAGTCCATAGTACTCCATACTTACTATAAATCAATTATGATCTCTCCCAGGAGAAGTCATTAAATAAAGTAGAATACCTGCATTCTTCAGTGGTGGGATACATTTGTATAGAATGTTAGCTAAAGAATAATCTCAACATAAAATCATAAACTATCCCTTGTTTTTGATAATCTGAAAGCATAAAATTGTTTTAAAAGACAAAGAGAGCAAAAGTATAGATTCTTTATATGAAATTAATGAAAATTCCACCAATATTCTAGGAAGTAGATATTAATTGTAAGGGGAAGACCTGTCCCATCTTCAAGGATCAAGAGCTGATTCTGACGGGAATATCAATGAGGTATGCAGAATTATCAGAGAGTGACTTTGCAGACAGTGGCTCCACTAAACAAAAAGTTAATTAATTAAAAAATTAGTATTTGAATCAAAATTGCAGTAGAATCTAATATGTAGTAAAATTAGATTGTCCTTTTTAAAAGTCCTTTTAATTTATTTTGTTAGATTCTGCTTCTTTCGATTAATTCTTAAGATTGCCTTGGTTCTCATGCTCTTAATTATTGGACACTTTAATTTTGTCATTTACAGATGGATTCTAAACTTCCTGTCATCTTTTTTCTTTTTAAATACTATTTCCTGCTAGTATTTTCTTTTGTTGTAAAACCCATTTTATTTATACGAATAATAAGTGTACATTTTTTTCCTTGTAAAAGACCCAAACATTACAGATCAGATTGAAATCCTCTTTTCTTACCCCAATTTTGATTCTTTCTTCCTTTCCTTCAAGGTCCCCACAGTGTTTGATTTTCCAAACATCTTTTTCCTTGAGTCATCTGAGTGGTTATGTTCCTCCCTCTTCTTCTTGCTTGTACTCATTCCCTTGTCAGCCACCATCCCTGAGGACACGCCTCTCCTCTAGAGGACTCTGCCCAGCACTCACAGAACATGAGCAACTGGCATGTGGAGGGAGGAGTTTTGCATTCGTGGATTCTTGGGTCTCTGTCCTCTTCCCAGCTTTAGACCAAAAAGAATGTCTAAAAAACAAAACAAGAATTTCACACGGAGCATTAAAACTATGAATATTTTTCTCTGAAGAATAATTTTACTGACAAACTGAAAGGGTGAAGAAAGGAAAAAAGAAATGAAAGAAAGTAACGGCGATCACCACATGTTGGTAGTAAAACTCCTAAGGATGAATGGGTATTAAAACATTGTAAATCAAACAAGGAGAGGCAAGCTTGCTAAGCCAGTCATCAAGGCAAGTGCCCATTCCAAGCAGGATAGTAAGTCAGGCTTGTAATAACTCCGCTAAATGTTAACTCTAAGGAAAGGCCCATTTATGGTGCTTACTTTACCTCAAGTGCTTTTAAGAATAAACTCCCTTGTACTGAGTCTGTGGGGTGTGGTAGCTAAGTAGTCCTTGGAGAACATATTGCAGGTTGTTATAAGAGACACATATCATTTTAAACTAAATCTTCAGCATCTGTTTCAGGCTCTGAGTACAGATGATGAAATTGACAATAATTTATACACTATAAAAGGGAAAGGTGGTGATTAAGGCAGATATGGGATCTTTATTCAATGCAAACTACATCTGCTCTGTTTTCTCTTGGGTCTGGCTATGGAAGAAAAGTCTCCCTTTATCGGCCACCAGGTATGACCCAACGAGGAGAAAGAAGAAGAAAAGGAACGATGAACCTCATCAGAACCAGCCACTGAACAGACCATCCACGGGATCACACAAATAGCCTGACGTGCTAACCTGAAAACACAATAGAAGTAAGAAATAAGACAAATAGGGACTTAAGATCTCATCTAATATTGGTTAGAGAAAATTCCTAGCTCAATCATATACGTGGTCTATTTCTAAAGACAAAAGCCTTGGGGCCTCCCTGGTGGCACAATGAATTAAGCGCAGCACTATGAAGCTATCCAGAGCCACTGCAGGAAGAGTTCGAAACCCGGACAGGGAGCATCCCGCATGGCGCAGCAGACCTCTCCTGCCTGGCCCGCTGCTCCCCTCAGCAGTGTATTTCCATCCATCTGCCTGTTCTGCTCCCCACTCTGTCTCTGGTGAACCCTCTCAGCACCCCACACCTCTGATTTACACCCCAGCTTGTATGCATAAATAAATCAATCTTTAAAAAAAAATAAAGAATAAAGACAAAGCCTTCCTCTCCTGGACAGTGAGTCATGGAGGATTTGGAATGAGGGCTAGATCACTTAGGATTGGTTGCCTTTTTTCTTCTTTACTGCTCTGTCTCATTTCCACCCACAACTCTTTGTCTCAGGGTAAGATCTCCCACTTCTTTGTTACCCTCCAGTGCTGTGGCAATCAAACCCTAGATTAACTCTTAACTGCAGGCGGCACGTGGGCAATCTCTCCAAAATTTATAGCGTCCATATCACATCCTCTGGGTCTATTAAAATAGGGGTTCTGGGTGAGGATGAGGAAGTAAGGATCTCTTGGAATGAAAACGACTTTATTTACAAGCCTGCAAAGGTAGTCACCACTTAGAAATACCGCAAAGAACTCATAGCAAACTGACAAGTCACCCTCTAAAGAAAAATCAGAAAAAGCTAAGTGAGAAATGTTCAAAAGAAGAAGGAAATGTATTAGACAACATCTTAGTTCACAGGTTCTCCAAGGTACAATCATTAACAAGCGCAAACCTTTTTGAAATTGACAGTTTAAAGACAGTAGTACTAGATGTTGGAGAGAATGCTCTAAAAGAGTATTTTTAGGCAGAATGTTGCTGTCTTAATTTGTTTAAAATTTCTATAAGGCAATTTGGCAATAAATTTTATATTCCCCAAATTATAGCTCAGATCATGCTTTTTTATGGTTAGAAAAGATAATTAAAATGCTTTTCAACAGTCACTGTTGAGCATAGTTGTGGATATGGAGGTTGGTGAGCTTCTAAGAACATGCCCTATGGCCTTATCTACAGCCCCCAGTCATTTATGTCAACAACTGTTGACAGGCAGCCAAAGGGGTTTCGAGTAGACCTAATAATTCTGCTTCAATAGAAATTCTATGTAGAATTTTTTTTCTAACATGTGCAATTAGTCAAACACAAAACAAATGAAAGAACTGAATTAAAATGAGAGTAAAATTATTTTTCTAAGAAAATGTAAGATTAGCAAGTGAATGAACAGTAATAAATGGACAAAATCTTTTCCTTTAAGATAAGGCAGCAGACGCAGCACACAGAGGAGTTCATGAGAATTACTCAAAGTCGAACAGTAGCAATGCCATGGAAATTGCCGAGATGAAGATGAAATCCCAGATTAAGGTGGCAAATGTTGGAGTGAATCACTGTCTCTTCTGACAGGTGACTTCCTAGGGACTTAGCAGCTCCAAAAAGCAAACAGAAGTTCCTTCCGCAGTTCCAGGAGGCCTGCTTCACCGGGGAATTGGTACAAAGCTGTCGTCACACAGAGAACAAAAGATTCAGAAAGACAGAATCTTCATATCGTACCTTTTTTTTCCCCCAGGAAAGTTGAGCTATTTTCCCAGGAAGAAACAATATTCTAAAATTTAATTTTTAATAACTATTGGGCAAAGATCATTTCTCTGAGTTTTTATAGGAAATCAATGAAAGGGGCTCTGTACAAAGAAGTGTGAGTTTACCTGCTTTGTAAAATGTGACTAAGAGAAGTCTTGTATCAAGGCTGAACCTGTTAAGCTAAACGGAGATGTATTCTTTCTCTTAAGTTCTATGAGCTTCTATCAACCATTAAAGCCTTTGATTCTCTAGGGCAGGATTTTACAGAAAAAATATTTCATTGCCAAACTTAATAATTATTTGCTATCAATCCCTTACGTATAGGATTAGCAGCTCAGAAGGCTAGAGATCATGTCAACACTTGCACTTTCCAGATGTGAGGTCAGAAATCCAGATCATGAGATTCTCTTTGGAGGTTACACACTAGTCAGTGCCAAGACAAACTCTTCCCAGCACTGCAACCAGTCATTCAATTGCACCTCTAGCCCAGGGATGTCTCTGCAGCCAGAACAAGGTCTTTAATTTTCCAGCTCATTAAGCAATGGCATGCCTGTTACACATGACTTTAGGACATGTCTAACGAAAGGCAGGTTCAACCTGCATGTGCAGTGTTCCAGGCCAATGTACTCCTCTCCCTGCTTCCCCATTTATCTGTCCTAAGACCACTGATTGGCCATGTAGTCTGTTACTCGAGGGATCTGATGCAAGGTGCACACTACGACTTTATGGTGTGATCAGCTCCCAAAGACCCACCTCCTGTTACCACTAGACTGGGCATTGGGAAATCCACATGGAATCGGGAGGGCTGGATATCAATATTTGCATTTTTGGACGACACACATGCAAACCACTATCAAGTATTTTACATTTTTTAGTAGTAAGGCTTCAAAATCTTATTTTGGATAGGTTTAACTGAGAATCTTTCTCTTCAACAGAACAAAATTGAATTCTAGAATCATAGAATACTTGCAAGTCTGGACTTTTCCATCTTCCTCATTTCATAGGTGAAATCCAGAGAAATGGAGTGACTTATCCATGAGCCAGACGAAAACTCAGGATGGAGGGAGAATAAACCCAAGTCCTACTCTCAATCCAGATCCCTTTACAGCAGGAAGTGGTCCCCAAGGCTGGGTGGAAGATAACTGAGCAGAGTAAGTGGGATATTTCTTGGCATTTCATCCCTTTGGCTACAAGCACATGGTGATGAGTAAAGAACATAATTCAATTACACTTTACTCTCAAACATTAGAAAGTTCCAAACTGAGCTATGGGAATGAGGGTATTTGGAAAAGGAGAGATGGATGGACTCAAATAACTCTAAGGCTCTGCTTTAATTTTAGAGAGATGCTGCTGTAATATGCTCAGTTTGACTTTCATTTTCAATTATTTTGTTATTCATGGATCATGGGCAGAGGAAGACAAGTCTTTACTACTGAAGCAGCTCTAGGAAATTCTTCTGGGCAATTAAGCAACCATTTCCTCCCTCATGAATTGCTGCAGAGCTACAATGCTTAGGAAATGGATTAGATGAACACTGGTTAAGAAAGTTTAACCAGCTGGCATTTGGGATGTCTCCTAAGGAAAACATCTCCGTATTGTTACAGAATGCTGGGCCCGCAGATTGAGTGTCTTCGAAGGGCTGCAGAGCATGTCCTTACATCCTTACGTCTTGCTCTGATGTGAGGCTACTACTGGTCTGGCTACAGCAACCTTGATGCTCCTGTTGTCCCACTGTACCTCCTGCACACAGGGGGTGCCCATGTGACAGGGAGATTATTTTTCTAAAGCAAGTGAATGTAGAAACATTTTAATGCCAGAAAGCAAAGAAATAATGTGCATTTAAAACACAAATAAAAATGCGTATAGACTTAAAAGTACAAAAGGGAAAAGCTATAGAGAAAATTGTTCTTTATCTCTTAGGGCTGATCGAATCCAAAGGAAGATTATGTCTTATTTCAATGGTGAATTCTCAGTTTGCTCATAACAAAGTTAAGGTAGACACGGTGGTCAAAGAAAATCAAATGCCAAGAAGGCAGCCTCATGGCACACCCTCACTAGGAAAATTAATGACGTCTAGGTTTCAGAAGAAAGCTCTTCATTGCTTCCATAAGAGAGCTAGCGCTCATCAAATTTCATTTCCTTTTTAATGAAATGGCATTGTCTCTGTGAGCAGTCATTCATTCTGTTATCACTGATAATATCTCGGGGTTGCCTTCCCTGCCTTATACCCCTTCAACAGGCTTCTTCACCCCCTCTCTGGGGCCATCTATCATTCAAACCCTTTCCTAGGAAAACTGGTGCTGATCAAATTAGATTCTGTAGCAACAACATCCTTCCCTGGCTTGCCCCCCACTTCTCAAATTATCAGACCGGGTCCCTAAATCTGCAGGCTGGTTTTGCCCTTTCAAGACCCTGGATTCTTCTTGCCTGTAGAAGAACAGGAGACCTGAGAATATCAAAGTCAGCAGCTCTTTAGTGTCAGCCCCAAGCCTTTGCAGTCCTAGTTCCTGCATGTGGAAAAGACGGGCTCACTGCTGCTGAAAGCCTGCTCCTTCCTCTGCTGCGCTGGATCTCACGCCCCATTATCCGTGACTGACGCCATTTCCCAACGAGCTTGTGCCGCGCGGCTTAGCTCTGGTCAGAGGAGCATGACCGACCCCTGCGTGTCCCTTCCCGCCCTGGTCCACTCAGTGCCCCCTTCCTGGCCGCGGTGGGCAGATGGGCGTGACAACCTTGACATCCTTGAGGCAAATCGGACAGGGTCTGAAGATGGAAAGGGTTTGGGTTTCTGAATCGCGCTTGAAGCAGACGCAATCATCAGGCAGAAACGCTCATTTCGAACTTAAGTGAAAAATAAAGTGCCTTTAGGAACGACCACTGACATTTGGTGCTTTCTCTATCACAGCGGCTGTAATTACCGTACATAGAGGTGTGACAGGTACACTCCAGTAATTACTTCCAGTCCTACTAAATTGACCCCTGCCTTGTCCCTGTTTGTCGGCCCTAAATCTCAGTTATTCAGTTGCTCTCTCAGTCCTTCCAGAAATCGAGCTCCTCTGTGGAAACCTTTCAACATCAGTAGTGTTGGAGGGAACTTCTAGTGTTAGAACCAGACTAGAACTAGTTATTACCAAACAGACTTTGCCATCTGCTCCTTCAAGATTGCACGGTCCACTCTGCCCTCTGGATCTCTTTCACACAAGCCCAACTCTAGAGCAAGTCACGGCATCTTCAGTTCCAGTTATGACCGTGCCCTCTGGCCATATAAGCGCTGTGCATTTTGAAGGTTCTCTCCTGTGGAAGAGATAGATTTTATGTTGTGCTTTATAATTAAACTGACAGAGCTACTTAAACATTTTAACTAAAAAAAATAATAATAATAATAACACACAAGAAAGAATGTCTTTCAGAGAGTTTTCAAATTGGAAAACAATTGCAACCTTTTAAATTTATGGAGGAAATCGTGGTGTGTTGGATGAAATCATGGTCAGCATTTCATTATAAGATTAGTAAGGAGATTTCAGCTTCCAATGATACGCAATTAAAAAGAAAGTGCAGAAACACAACTTTTTCCCAGTAAAAATCCCAATAAGTGAAGTTCTTTTTTTTTTTTAAAGATTTATTTATACATACAAGCTGGGGTGCAGGCCAGAGGCGTGGGGCGGTGAGAGGGTTCACCAGAGACAGAGCGGGGAGCAGAACAGGCAGATCAGAAATACACTGCTGAGGGGAGCAGCGGGCGAGGCAGGAGAGGTCTGCTGAGCCATATGGGATTCTCCCCGGCCGGGCATCGAACTCGCATCGCGATCTGTCCACCGCTCCACAGCGCAGCGCTCAACCGCTGCGCCACCAGGGAGGTCCCAAGTGAAGTTCCTTTTTAACAATTACTGATATTTTCACTGTTACCGGGGATGAACACCGCTCCCAGAACTCCCCTTGCTAACCCCACCTGCACTGAATCTGCTTTCCCTGCACACTCCGAAGAAAGCGCCAAAATGATGCTTCATCACTCTGAGCCTGGGGTGTAACAAGCCTGACCGCATCTGACTCGAAGCCCGTCTGCGGGGAAGGCGGTCAACGGCAGGAAGCCTGGCCTCCAGGAGCTCCAGTTTGTTTCTCTGTGAGGCGGCCCTGCCCAGCCGAGCGCAGGCGCATGGAGAGGGCGCTGCTCTGGGCATCCTTGTCCATCTTAGCCGGCCCCGGGTGGCCTCCGCCTGCACCTGCCTGAGAAATTTAGGCAAGAACTGCCCAGTTGAGCCCACGTCCAATAATAATAAATTATTTTACAATAAACAGAAACAAACCGTAAGACTCGACCACAGAGGGGACGGCGGGGGACAGGACTTTCGGCGGGTGTGGGGAGGCGCGCGGTTGCTGAGGTGAGACCAAACAGTGTTGTAAATTAATATTACCTCAGAAGGAAGGAAAGAGGAAGGGAGGGAGGGAGGAAGGAGGAAGAGAGAAAACAGAAACCACTGAATTTTAAGGTGACTTTTGCACAGCGGATAACTGGAATACAGAACAATAATGTTTTCAAAATAGGAAAGTGATCTGACAAAATATAACAAAGTTCTTTACTGTTGAGTAAATGCCGGTGTTTTATTCGTTCTCTCTACATGAATTCTGAATAACTTGGAAAATAAGTAAGTAGCAAATGGCTATGGGGGTATCTTTTTTTTTTAAGATTTATTTATTTTTGCATACAAGCTGGGGTACAGGCCAGAGGTGTGGGACCGCGAGAGGGCTCACCAGAGACAGAGTGGGGAGCAGAACAGGCCGATCAACCGAAACACACTGCTGAGGGGAGCAGCGGGCGAGGCAGGAGAGGTCTGCAGCGCTATGTGAGAATCTCGCCGGCTGGGCATGGAACTGGCACCGCAGCCACCAACAGCTCCACAGAGCTGCACTTAACCGATTGAGCCACCAGGGAGGCCCCGGGGGTATCATCTTCATTATTTTTTTCTTTTTTTTTTTTAAAGATTTATTTATTTATACATACAGCTGGAGTACAGGCCAGAGGTGTGGAGTGGTGAGAGGGTTCCCCAGAGACAGAGTGGGGAGCAGAACAGGCAGATCCAGAAATCCACTGCTGAGGGGAGCAGCGGGCGAGGCAGGAGAGGTCTGCCGCACCATGTGGGATTCTCCCGGCTGGTCGTCGAACTCGCATCGCTGCTGCCGACAGCTCCACAGCGCAGCGCCTAACTGCTGTGCCACCAGGGAGGCCCACATCTTCATTATTGAGGACAAAGGTGAGACTTAACACTTTGTGGTCCGCTCACGTATTAGTAAGTGTTTTTTGTCACCAATATCAGGTGGCTGCTCCCGTATTAATACGTGTTCATCTAGTCTCCGGTTTTCCACGCCAAGGTGGATTATTTGGAACTATTAGGAGCTATTTCTTTGATCGTACTCAGTCTAGAAGCTTTACACATTGTTTTCGTGAAAGTGTAAGGTGTTTTATGAGAGATATTACAGTTTTTTTAATATCCAGTAGTTCAGGAGTTGTGTTTTATTGAATGCTTCTACCATTCATGCAGTGGCACAGAAAATGGCCGGCCCCAAGGGCTGGTAAATTTAAAGGGCACCGGCACACAAAGTGTTAACAGCCAAACAGGCATCATTACCGCCTGGACCTGGGCAGCCATCTCCACCTGGAGGGCACTTCTTGGGTAAGGCTCACGCTACAGAAAACAGAAGGGAACTTGTGGGCTGGTGAGTTTCCATGAAGAACAAAGAGTAGCTTGTTCTCCCCAAGTTGCCAGCCAGGGAAATCCCTTATCTCACCCTGACTGAGGTCAGTGAAAGAGCAGAGAGCCACAATTTTCCCACCTTACCCCTCTCCTCACACAGTAGAAGAGAAGAAATGCCTCTCTCCCAAGTATGCGGGTTTGAAAACTGGCTGTAAATTAGCATAGATGCTAATTGAAATTTCTGATGTAAAATTATGCAAATATTTTCTCAGGGCTGCCATTTTCTTTTAAAACTGAGTCATGACTCCTCCAAGCTTTGCATGCTCAAAATCACTTGCGTCAATTCATTCACTTATTTTTTGGAATTAAAAGCACACGTCTCTTATAATTCCAGTGCACTTGATCCCCACACAACTTCAAAAAGTTCACCGAGTGGAGGAGTGGGAGAATCCAAGGTTCCATTTAGGTTCAAGGAATATACCTTCGTGGTGCCGTGAGCAAGTGAAAGAGGAGCTATTAAGAACAATTTTCTTGAGAAATGGGATTTTCTGAGGGCTGGTGGGGATGTTGAATTTAGCTTGGTGGTCGCTGGAGCTGTTATGAGTAGCTGGATTCAGCTAAGAAACTGAGAGTTGGGGCCTCCCTGGTGGTGCAGTGGTTAAGCGCTGCACTGTGGAGCTGTCGGCAGCGGTGATGCGAGTTCGATGCCCGGCGGGGGAGATTCCCACATGGTGCGGCAGACCTCTCCCGCCTCGCCCGCTGCTCCCTTCAGCAGTGTATTTCCGTCCATCTGCCTGTTCTGCTCCCCACTGTCTCTGGTGAACCCTCTCACCCCCCCCCACACCTCTGGCCTGTACCCCAGCTTGTATGCATAAATAAATAAATCTTTAAAAAAAAAGAAATTGAGAGCTGGTGTAAAGTTACTACCTTCCTTGTAAGCATTAAAAATATATATGAAAATAAGAACTGCATAGCACTACCCTCTGATCTAAAGGCAAATCAGACCTCTCGCCAAGTGAGCACACATCCCCTTTGTGAAGGAGAAAGAGGGGTGGTGAGAGGGCATTGCAAGGTTATCGTGGCCTGCAAGATGGAAGCGGGACACGCCTGTTTTCCATGTGCCCGGGATGGTTATGTACATAACTGAACGGCAGGGGCTGCTTCTCTGCTTTACAATCTTTCAAGTGGCAATTTTGCCTTTGATTTTCATCAGTCTCACAGATCTGAGAGTGGTCAGAGGACATCGACCAACCTCTCTCAAGCTGTAGGGTTCTTTTACACGCCAGAATTTTACGTGACTTCCCACAGCTGTCGTTCGCTTAACAGTATAGTTATCGCTACAGTATAGTTATCGCTGATCACGTAAATGATCGATATCTCACACACCCTTGTGGCCAACAGGAACTCCAGCGTAACTGGCACTGCTTGTACTTAAAGCGGGTAGTTAAGGGTCAGCTACTGATTGTTCGAGAATTGCTTTTACTGCCTGCAGGCCAAGCATAAAAACTGGTCAGTAAAAACATCTTCAGCAGTCCTAAAAAAATGCCCACAGAACACTGAGATCTGGGAGCAGGGGCAGAAGTGCCCTTCCTGACCTTAAATCCACCGTGGATCAGATCACACGGTGATCAGCATCTTTGAAATGATGGTGTGGGCAGATCAAGTTACCGCGGGTGGTGACACCTTGGAGAAGCGATCTCAGTCTTTGATCCATGAGCCCTGAGGAGCTGCAACATTCAGAGAAGTGTCAGTGATTCTCGTGTGGACCAAGTCTTATCACAAGGCGGCTGAGTCGGAGACGTGCATCGCCTCACTTTTCCCAAAATGTAGATCTGGCTTGGACGAATTGATTCATTTCTACTCTGGTAGCTTTGAAAAGTCCTAATACCTTTTGATAGACTGTTTTTTTCCTCCAGCAATTTTATTTTTTTAAGATTTATTTATTTATGCATACAAGAACTGGGGTGTAGGCCAGAGGTATGGAGTGGTGAGAGGGTTCACCAGAGACAGAGTGGGAAGCAGAACAGGCAGATCTACTGAAGTATACTGCTGAGGGGAGCAGCGGGCGAGACTGGAGAGGTCTGCTGCGCCATGTGGGAAGCTCCCTGGCTGGGGATCGAACTTGTGCTGCAGTGACTGCTGATAGCTTCATACACTGAGACTAACCCCTTGCGCCACCAGCAATTTTAAAATCCAGCTGGTAGAGATAAATATCTATGACCCCTTTTCATGTGAGGCAGGAACAGCACACTTCATCCTCAAAAGTGCTTATGTACTTTTTTCTTGCTAAGTTTTACCACACTGTCCACCCCCAATTATTTCCCATGCACAGGACAGGCTGACATCTACACAGCAAACACACGTTCTTTCTGGAGCGGGAGAACTGGCTCAGAGAGCACCATTAAGCTGCAAATGAAGCTCTAAGGGGAGAAAGATGTTCTCTTTATGAGTCAGGCCAACTGTGAACCAACCTGGTGATTTCATCTGAGTCTAATGGGAGTAGACGTGGCTTTTGGAGCAACACACAGGTAGGGAAAAATGCATGAGACCTCCAAGGCCCCTCAAGGAGGGTCTCCTGCTCTCGGCTGCCTACAGCGTCACCTGGGGAATTCTGGAAAGCCCTAGCTGCTCAGACTGCACGGCAGGCTGATTGAGTCAGAGCCCCGCAGAAACAGGCATCAATCATCTTTACAGCTTCCAGGTGACTTCCAGTCCGAGGGGGCTGGGTGGGCTGTGTGAGGGCCCCGGTGAGACAGAGTAGTGCCTCCTATCAGGCTCCTCATATGGAAAACAAGCAGGGAGATTTCACATCTGTAGCCTGTTACTTAATCATCTTGTCTCTTAAGAGACAGAATAACAGGCGCTATTGATTTGGCAAGAGGCGTTGTTATGGCCTCTGAGGACACATTAAGAACATTCCACTATATTTCCTAATCCCTTTGCCTAGGCTTGATTTCAAACACGCTCCCATTCTTTTACCCTAAATCTTAGGGTGCACTGGAGCCTGAGCTAAACCTGCCGCTCCAGGGAAGTGGCTTCCTTTCTGAGCCTTCCGAAACCACCTCCACACCCACCGCTGTGGAATTGCCTCAGTGGGTGTTGGGACACGGTGTCTTTCTCCCATGAGCTGTGATTATCTCACCGAAGAACAACACAATGACCTGGCGAGAGTTTCATGGTGTAGGGTAAATGAAAGAATGACCAGGATTTTCTGCCCTCCCACCATTAGCATCAATGATTGACCCCGGTGGTCCTACACGCAGCCTGATGGTGGCACCTGGAGTGGGGTGTGGGCGTGCTCGAGTGGGCGCCCCTGGGCCTGGAGGCTGAGGCTTTAAGCGGCAGCAGCAACAGCAGCGACAGCAGCAGAGAAGAGAGCGAGTAGGCAGATGACCTTGCGGCCGGGTGCGGCCGAGAGACCACAGGAGAGTGAAGAATCTCGGAGCTAGGTGGCCTGCCAGCCCCGGCCCACCCGCCCCTCGTTTTTAACTGTAAGGGGCTGAACTATAAGAGGCTCCAGGTCTCCTCTCTTCACATCCTTAAGTGTTTTAACAAGGGCCACTGCCTGCAAGCCAGGCTATTAGGTGCACATGAGAAGTACTTGAGTCTAACAAGATTTCCTCAAGTGGGTCACACTGTCACGGGGTGATCTGCAAACCACCAGTGCCAATGTTCTCTGCCTAGACACTAGGTCACGTCAGAAATTCATTCATTGTCTGAGATTTGCTTTTCAAACGCTTCTATAGCTTGCCATTCGTTATAAATTGTATCATCAGATCAGTATTGATTATTTGCTATTCAGTAAACAATTTAAAAAACAAGGTTCAGGTATTTGGTTTGGATTCTGATAGAAATAAACTCCTAACAGTATCCTGAGGGCTGACTCTTCAGACTTTCTCTGAAGCTAGAGACAAAGGCCCAGAACCAGCAGCTAATTTTCTCTTTCCATAGCTGCAGGAGCTGGGAGACTGGGGCAAGGTCTGCCGGTGCTGAAGTCAGGGGCTACCCGCCATCTGAGGGAAGCAGGGGTGAAGACCCACCACCCAGTCGCCGGGCAAGTCAGCCCCCTTACACAGCAGCGCTGATGGAAAACAGGTAGCCCACCTGCTCGGCTGCTTTTTAAAAGCTCACGAAATGTCCGCTCAGCTCCACCCCCTTCCCAACAGCCCCTTTGCTCAGGGCTGGCGTTCGGGCCACTGCCGGGCGCGGGACCTTGCCTCTGGCTTGGGTGGTGCTGGCGGTCAGGAGTTGGGGTTCAGCTCCTTATAGTTAAACCGGCTGCACAGTGGCTTTGCTACCCGGGACACACCTGCAGCGCCATGTTCCACAAAATGATATTAACATGCAGAGATACCCAGGAGAGTGAAAAGCTGGTGGCACAGAAAATTTAAAAAGGTATGTTCATCCTATTTGTATCAAATGAGAGCTGATTTGCGCTGGTCTAGGTAGTAGTAATAAGAATAGACAGGAAAGTAGGGAGGCAGAATATGTGTTCTGATGGATTTGGATAAAACATTCAACTCTTACTTGACTTCTGACTGATGTTTACTAAATATTGTAATTGCTCTGTTCTCAACTTCTTCATCTCAAAATTGGGACTAATGTCTGTTTTGTACAGGCTGCAAAATGACTTGTGTAATGTACTTATCACACTGCCTGAGCAGATTAGGGGTGCCGTATCTTTGTATTTCTGCTGCTTTTGCTTAATATTAGAGCAGGTATATGAAATGTTGGAGAGAGGGAAGAGTCAGAGATGCTCTTTAGATTTAGCTTTGATACTGAATACAACGATCCCATTAACAATACTGGGAAATGTAGTTTGCATATTGGGTTTATGGGCTAAGATGATGATCTGGTTTGTGCAGTACCGAATTTAGCCTACTGATAAGAGAGCCATGTAAACACGTCCTGTTGACAAGTGAAATTGTAGTTTGGAGCTTGAAAGCAAAGTAACATCTATGTAATGTAGCACCGTTGCCTAAAATAGTAGGTAGGAATTTCAGGACTGGAATCCATATCCGGCTCACTCCAATCCATCCTGTTCTGTTGGGTGACATTACGTTTACCTCCACTGCAATTGATGCTGCTAAAGTCTTAAACATACATCATCTTTTTTTTAATAAATATATATTTTATTGTTATTTATATCTTTTACATTTTGTATTACCCTTGGGTAACCCACCACCAATTCACCCGTGATCCATCTCTGTGGTCCCTTGTGTCCTTTTCTACTCCATTTTGTGCACTTATCCTCTCCCTCCCCCGCTAAGTGTCTCTTTCCTATTGCCAGAAAGAAAGAGAAAAATATTGAATGGTTTCACTTATAACAGAACTATTGGAAAACATACATCATCTTAAAGATTATTCTAAGAGCTCCCGTCTCCTACCACAGTGGAAGTGGGCAAAGACAAGGACATTTGAGCTTTACCCTTAACTAAGATGGTGGCATTCTAGCTATGTATGTGTCCTTAGCCTCTTAGGATCGATGCTGTTTAGATGAAAATGTTTATTGAAGGCATTTCAACTGAATATTTCAAAACTACCAAGTATAATTTAGCTTGAAATTATATTTTATAGTTCAGATAGACTTGTGTAGGGTGCACTGTTAAACTTACACAATATCCACTTTCAGTCAATAGGATGGCAACAATGTTGACAAAAAGGTCCTTTCTCTGGTAAGAACAGATTGATTTAATTTTCATTTTTTTGTAATTTTCATTAAATCAGAATTATGGAAATTCGTGCAAGTGATTTCATTTCTACAGAAGCCAATTATCTTAGCCTTCAGAATAAGTTATGACAATGCCATTGCTTAAGACATTTTAAAAACTACCATTATTTGTTTATTTTGTTCCCTTTAAAAAAATTGTACCTAAATCGTGACAGTTTGCCTTTTCAACTCTTGACTTGAATGCTTACTCATGTGGGGTAATTAAGATGTTCCCAATAAGGAAGCTGGTTTATTAGGTAAAGCACACTATCTGGTTTTCGAAATTCTACAAAAATGGGAACTCCAAGTACAACTTAACTCTTCTGTTGTGCATTAAGGAAAGAAAGCATTTTCTGTCAAGGAAAACTGTGCTTTCCTTTTCCCTACAGGAATTCAGTTTCTTATCCTGAAATATATATTGCCTCCTTAGAAGTATGTTGGAACAAATAGCAGAAGAGATGATTTTTCTTAAAATACTTTCATGAAAATGATTAAATATCATTTGCAAAGGAAAGAAACTAATCTTTGCTGATGAAAATGCTTAGGCTGTTTCTATGATGATACAGTCTTAGCAGTTTAAATTAAGAGAACATCTGTTAAAAGTCAATATTCAGCTTGCTTAAATATTTTTTATTAACTCTGGTAAGCCCTATTAACCACGTCAATGGAAATAAGAACCACCTCTGCTCACGTGAAGTCAAGAAAAATGAGAAATGTTCTACTTAGAAGGTCTTTTGAATGCATTGGCGCCTTAAACCTTTTATATAATTAAAAATAATTAGGTCTGCATTAAAAAGTCAGTGTCATAATAAAAATTTGAATGGAAACTATTGGCTGGAAACTAGCTGTGTATTGCGTAACTACTTAACATACTTTTACTCTGTTAGTTGATTAATCAAATGAATTTCAGAGATAATTAAATTGGCTTTACTATTTTACACGAACAAATGCCTAGAAGTCTTCTTAAAGGTCCATTATGGTACACAATACATCTGTTGAAAGAAAAGATATTCAGTAGAAGTTATCCTGTAAAATAGGTGTTGCTGGACTAAAAAGCAAAAGCAAGTGCCTGGACACGAATGTAGAGTCCCATCAGGCCAAAGAGTTCACCTGGTGGAGGCAATGGTGACGCTGAAGCTGGCTACCACCACAGACAAGTCACAGGCACATGGTTTAGTAAGCAAATGATCTCACACCCTAACTGGCAACCCCGTGTATGCTGCTGAAGGTCAAGGTGATGTTCTTCAGTTATGAGCCCTATTGCAACTGATAAAAGCCACCAAGGAATGATATGGACACCTGCTCTCCTATGTGCATGGAAGAACCTGTGCTGCAGACGAGGTGAAGTCACTGAAAACGCTGTGGGATCATTATCTGAGTATAAAACAGCCAAGAAATGTGAGTCAGCACAGGCCAATGGCAGCATATGCCCAGGCGGTACGACACTGCTTGTAAAGCAGGTGGGATAGGCTGAGTGCAGCAGAATGCAGCCCACCAGAAGGGGGCGCTACAGCGGGGCTCAGCTGATGATATAGAAGAAACGACAGGAGCAGGTAGTTGTCACGTTCAAACCCTGAATGACATTACTGAGCTCCATGAGGGTGATCATCCAAAGCAGTTAGTGAACAGTTGATAGAAAACATAAAAACCTGCAAACGTAATCTCTTTCTTAATACCTGGCCGCAAAGGGGAAAGTAACTTTATAATGAAACAACCAGTGTGTCCATTTCATAGTCTGGTGTTGAATCTTAGCAAGGCCAGTGGCTGGTCAGCCACAGACTACGTTTTCTGCTGTGATGAAACGCGATGTCCAGCATTGTGTGTTATGTCATTTACCAAAAGGCAGTCCCAGTTTCTGGGGTTTGGAGGAAGCAGCTAGTTAATGAGAGAGTTTAGGAAACTCGTATTGTAAATCTCCGGGAGGACACAGAAGTACTTTCACCTCTGCTTTTGGAAAATTTAGACCAGTGAGGCCTGGACGATGGCGACATCACATTAAGCTCTGAAGTAAAGTGTTTTGTCCTGGCACATCTTAGCTCATCTCCCGTATTTTTCAGGGAGCATGCCAGCATGGCGAAATGCTGCTCCCCAAGGAGGCAGGGATTGCACACGAGGGATGTTCTCTCCATTACTGCAGAGGTTGGAGCAGAGGCTGAAGGACTATTTGCAAATGACGCTACAGAGAAAATGGACGCTGAGGAGAAAATGAAGTGGCAAACTTGAGCCTGGACTAGCAACCGTTTTTAGTCTTCTCTGGGAATGTGTGGGTTTCTTAGTAATTTCTGAATCCCATCCCATTTATACTCTTGTCTTTAAGACTCTCATTTTTTGCACTGGGATTTATTTTTAAGAATGCCTGACCACCATGGATAATTTCATATAATGGCAAACTCGATGTGCCTTCCCAGGAAGGATAAAGAAAAGCCTTATTATTATTTATTTCTCATTAATATCAGATAATCCTCACATAGAAATTACATGTCCATTCTGCTGTCAGTTATATAATCACTCCATCTTTACTTGTTTTATTAAAATAAATATTGGAGCCTCCCTGGTGGTGCAAGGGGTTAAGTGCAGCAGTATGAAGCTATCGAGAGCCACTGCAGCACAAGTTCGATACCCGGCCAGGGAGATTCCCACATGGTGCAGCAGACCTCTCCTGCCTTGCCCACTCCCCTCAGCAGTGTAGTTCAGTTGATCTACCTGTTCTGCTCCCCACTCTGTCTCTGGTAAATCCTCTCACCACCCCATACCTCTGGCCTACACCCCAGCTTGTATGCATAAATTAAAAAAATCTTAATAATAAAATAAAATAAATATTGTGTTAAAATATTTGCAACTGATCTGCAACCGGGCAACCACAAACCGCGCTGATGTGTGAGAGATTATTGTAAGTAGTAATGGTCAGGTGCAATGCAGACGTTAGGAATTATGGCTTCACTTCTACAGTGACCTTCACGGGGTTTGGACTGAAGCGTGATTGGTTGCCCAGGTTTCCCAGCGCAGTTAGACAAAGGCCACAGGTGAACACATTTCTCATCAGGCTAAATCTGTAGCGGAGATAGCTGTGTGAAGACACAAAACTGGTTTTAACAGATTAGGTCCTGAGTTTCCTCCAGAGATGATTACGGCTTTTTAATGCAAGCTGTTGTCAGACAAGACCCTTTAAACCTTCGGGTAAATCAATAGCCTAACAGTTTTGTTCTGTCTTTCACTCCAAGTATATTGAAGATCTGTCCTCAGGAAAGGACTCGCAGGAAGGTGCTATGCCCACCGGCTGGAGGAGAACAGTATTGATCTGTTTATTAAGAGAAGGAATAACACCTAAAAACTTGGGTTAAAGGCCTACATTTCATTTTCTATGTCCAGAAGAAAATGGAATAAAATAGAGTAAATAAAACCACAAGCCACTACTGCTGCAAAACCTTTATTTCCTACATGGACTGTAATCTCTCCTTTTTATTGCAGCTATAATTGAAATGCAATTCCTATAGGTGAAATGCTAATGAACAAAAAAAATTAATTTTTCTGAAAAGGCAATGAAGGCAGGAAAAAAATGCTAAGAACATGGGAATTCTGCAGCCAGTCTGAACAGCTCTTTTGCCCTGCTTGCCTTTAGAAACCCAGGACCAGGGGCCTCCCCGGTGGCGCAGCGGTTGAACGCTGCGCTGTGGAGCTGTCGGCAGCGGTGGCGCGAGTTCGACGCCCGGCCAGGGAGAATCCCACATGGCGTGGCAGGCCTCTCCTGCCTTGCCCGCTGCTCCCCTCAGCAGTGTATTTCTGCTCTGCCTGTTCTGCTACCCGCTCTGTCTCTGGTGAACCCTCTCGCCGCCCCGCGCCTCTGGCCTGTACCCCAACTTGTATATATAAATAAAAAATAAATCTAAAAAAAAAAAAAGAAACCCAGGACCAATGCCCCACACTCAGAGCCAGAATAGGCACCACCTCAAGACTCTGAGAGGGGAGGGAGGTCCTGTCTGGCACTCATGCAAACCAAAAGTAGCAGCAAGTTCTCTTAGTTTGTTTTTCAAATCCTTCTGATAACAAATACAATAGTTCCTGCTAACTAACTGTCTCTTAACGTGCCAGGGACATGCTGTTTCCAGTCTGGCTCTCACTAGGACGCCACAACATCAGCATCGGCCTTTCCTATTTAACAGATGAGGAAGCCGATGTTTTGCTCTGGCAGGTTGTCCACATTCACACAGCAAGGAAGAGAAAGTTTAGGCTTTGTTTTGTTTTTTAAGATTTATTTATTTATGCACACAAGAACTGGGGTGTAGGTCAGAGGTATGGGGGGGTGAGAGGATTCACCAGAGAGAGTGGGGAGCAGAACAGACAGACTGACTGAAATCCGCTGCTGAGGGGAGCAGAGTGTGAGGCAGGAGAGGTCTGCTGCGCTGTGTGGGAAGCTCCCTGGCTGGGGATCGAACTCGTGCTGCAGTGGCTGTGGATGGCTTCATAGTGCTGAGACTTAACCCCTTGAGTCACCAGGGAGGCCCTGAAATTTAGGTTTTGAATTCAAGTGTGATTTCAAAGTTTACATTCTTTTTTTATATATATATATTTTTTTATTGTTATTTATATCTTTTACATTTTATATTCCCCTTGGGTAACCCACCACCAATTCACCTGTGAGCCATCTCCGTGGTCCCTTGTGTCCTTTTCTACTCCATTTTGTGCCTTATCCTCCCCCTCTCCCCCCCCCCCCC
>PVIJ01009703.1:0-65119 GCA_004024925.1 Scalopus aquaticus
GGGGGGGGGGGAGGGAGGGGAGGAAAAGGGCACAAAATGGAATAGAAAAGAACACAAGGGACCATGGAGATGGATCACAGGTGAATTGGTGGTGGGCTACCCAAGGGGAATACAAAATGTAAAAGACATAAATAACAATAAAAATATATATTAAAAAAAAAGACAAACATATGCAATTTGCAGCAACATGGATGGACCTAGAGGATATCATGATCAGTGAAATAAGCCAGAAAGAAAGAGAAAATTATCGAATGGTTTCACTTATGACAGGAATATAGGGGAGCCAAATAAGAAAGTGACATTCAGCAGGGAAGGAGGGGAAGGGGAGGGCTCAAGCGGGGGGAAGAGGGGAGCACAGAGGACTATGGTGATGGCTCCACGGGTGAACAGGTGGTGGGTAACTTATGGGGAACACACAATAATGTAAAAGATACAAATAACAAAAATAAATAAAATATCTATTTTAAAAAAATTAAAAATAAATAAGTAATAGAAAGTTAATCGATATGTTTAAGAAATAGTTCAGAGAAAACATTAAGAAACATGTCTTTCTCTAATAAAGGTAAAATCATAAATAACATTACCTTTATTTTTTATTCAAAAATTAATGTCTATTCCTTAAAGAAAAGGTTTAACATAGAGAACATTTTTAATATCCCCAGAGTCACCATCATTCAATAATAAATGTTAACATTTTGGAGCTCTGCCTCCAATTTTCTACCCATATATAATTTGTTTTGTTTTGTGAAGCATTGATCATCTATTGTAACCACACTATGTTTATAGTTTGAGACCAAAGCATAATACTTAAGTCTGAGTCATGCTGTTGAACACAAACACACACACGCGCGCGCGCACACACACACACACACACACACACACACACACACACATTCTCTCTCTTCTCTCATAACTCTCTCATCCAAAGGACAGGTCCTAGTTGTTCTTCCAGAACAATATATGTCTTCAGTGAAGATGAGAGATTCCAGAATGGTTGTCAGAGATGACTAATGTGGTCCAAACAGTTCCCAAAACAGATACCTGGGGTTAAATGGGAACCTGGAGAAAGAAAGTTGCTCCCACAGATGTTGGAACACTTCAAATCCTATATGGTTCTAACACTAATGCTTGGGCCTGAACCTTCTGGGAAAAAATTAGTACCTTCCTGGCAGACTGAGAGGGTCTCCTGGAAGTGAACAAGAGGATAATCTCTCCATCAGTGTGACCGGAACTGAGACTGTTTCAGGCCACGATTTGCCTCGGGCCTCAGGTTTATTACTACTTGAATTCAGTCAACAAGCTACTTTGTATGGCCTGGGCCTCTGGCTAGCTTAAGGCATACCCCTGTGTCACACCCCTATGTTACCATAAACCCACACCAAGCCCTTTTGAGTGTAGCCTTAGAGCAAGAGAAAGACTGTCAATCATTCGGTGTTTTTCTGCTGTTATTAGAAATTCACTTCTGGAGTTATATTGTTCTTGGCTGATCTCGAGATCTCATTTGAGGCCACCTCAGTGCAAGTGGCCTAGGAGAAAGGCACTGGGTTTGATCCTTTCTCTCCCTAAAAGTCCAATGGCATCTTATGGAAATGAGCCCATTAATTCCAAGACAGTCTTTACGTCACAGTCATCAATGCATTCCTCAAGCAGATGAAATAAAATTTCAGCTCACCAGACAAAATCACTGTATTTCACATATAAGGCTATAAGGCAACTTGGCAATGGCGAGGATTCTGAAGCCCAACGCGTTTGTTCACATCTTGTCTTTATACTGGTCAACAATGAGATCATTACTGACTTAAAAAGGCTCTAATCTGTAGTATCTTGGTGTGCTTAACATGAATATAACCCTGAAAATTTTTTATTAGCTCTCGTTTTGAAGATATTTCATATAATTCATTTTACATGTTTCATCGTATAAATTTATCCAGTAGCACTGCAACAACATCCTAAATCAGCCCAGAAGGATGTAATATTGCATCACATTGCATAATCCATCATGCACACATCATCCAGAGTTGACTGCATTATTTTCTGATGCAATGCAAAACTACTGCCAGGCGGCTGCTGAAGTAAGCTGACGTCAGCAGTGCACTATAGAAAGCCCTGTCAGAAAAGCTGAGCACTGAAAATATTTCAGACTTTGTGTGAGACAGTTTAAGCTACTGTTGCATAGAACTGCTATTATTTTATCCATTTAGGCACAATACAGAACAGTAATGACTCAAAAGTGTGTTAATAGCATGGACAATTTCTGCTCTATTTGTGGGGAAGTGACATTTGCCAGCCAGAAGAAAAGTATCACTTCTCAAGTGAAGAAGGCTTATCATCTTTACTTCGCATGCAAGGTTGGTGACCAAGACAAGCCTTTGGGCCCACATATATGCTGTGCTACATTTACAACACAGCTTTTACAGTAGTTAAATGGCAAAAGACTATCAATGCTGTTTGCAGTCCCCACAGTGTGGAGAGAGCCAAGCAACCACATAAAAGACTGTTACTTCTGCTTGGTTCCTCCTCTCTCCGGTGGAATAACAAAGCAAAAGAAGTCAAGAATAGTTTACCCAAACATTCCATCTGTCTTGAGACAATTTCCACATGGTAAGGGACTTCCTATTTCACAACCTCCAGCAGAATATTCTCTTGATTCATCTGATGAGGACAAGGGTGAGCCGACCTGTTCCTCTCCTGTTCCATCAACATGCAGTGATCCATATTTTCACTGTGGTACATCATCAATCTCAGCAAAGCAAAGATTAAAGAGGAAGTTTTTGTGGGGCCTCAGATTCAAGAGCTCTTCAAAGATGACTAGTTCAACAACTTGCTGCATTTCGCCTAGTGTCTACAAACTTTCTTGGGAAAGAAAGTTTCTCGGGGCAGAAAACTACAAGGAACTAGTAGAAGACATGCTGATGCAGTACAGAAACTTGGCTGCAATATGTCTCTAAAGATCCACTTCCTTCATTCTCATCTGCATTTCTTCCCTGAAAATTGTGATATGGTTAGTGATGAACATGGAGAACATTTTCATCAAGATATCGCATCAATGGAACAAAGATACCAGGGAAAATGGTCCACTACAATGCTGGCTGACTACTGCTGGACACTCCCCAGAGACGCTCCTGAACAGCTGTACAAGAGACATGTGAAGAAATCTAAGAAGTAGTCTATGACTTGATTTTTTACAGGCATTAACCATAGGCCTGTTACTATTGGCATACGCATTTCATGATGTAAACATTAATTTATTGCAGAGTACAAAAAATAAAAACTAGAGCCAAAATTAGAATTTGGCTGTCATATTCATGCTGAGCACATACAAATTGATAGGAAATGACTAATTTTATTTCAGTAACATGACTTTTGTAAAAATTTGTTGACCAGTGTTATCATTTATTTTCTCTATAACCTTAGTCAAATACTATAAACCATCTGTGTCCAGGCTTCCTCACCTGCAAAATAGGGACATCAGTTTCTTTTTCACGGGGCTGTTAAAGGAATTCAGAATTAACTTATGTAATAGGTTTAGAAAAGTACCTGACATATAACAATCACTGAATATCTGCTAGCTATTACTATTCCAATTTTTTCCCTTGAGATCATGAATATTTTTATGTTATTCTTAATGACTGCATATTTTTTACTAAATGAATGCAAGCTTATTTAACAATTCTCTTATAATTAGACGTTTAGCTTCTCAGTTTTTACTATTACAGACTATATTGACATAAATATCTTTGTGCATGAATTTTTTCATGCTTAATGTTATAGCCTTGAGTCAACATTAACATTCCCAAAATAGAAACTATTAAATGAAGGAACAAATAGTTAATGGCATCTGGCAAATTCTGTCAAATCATCATACAGGACCAATTGATTGTTTTCAGCAATTTTTGATGCCAATTTAATTCCAGACTTCAAAAGTACCATTTGGTGGGAAAAAAGATTCTCCAAGAATGTTTAAACAAAATTTCAAAAACAACCATCAGATATTATTATGGATATTATATGTCCTCATCTTTTACTCTAAAAGCAATAATATTTTGCCAAACCCATGATTAGATGTGGCATGTTTTCAACTTTTCTAAGACTTTAAACTTTCAGCACGCTTTACAATAGTCAAGTTATGGAAACATGCTGCTTCCTTCCTTGTCCTCTGTGGACTTTGCTCCCACCAGCATTCCCTGGTAGAGACTGCACATGCTTCCAAGGCTGCTGTCAGAGCGTCCACCCTGTTGTGATGTCTGCTTTATTCCTTGCGAACAAGTTTAGTCTTTGGAACACATTGTTCATTTGCATCAGATGACACCATGGTCTTCTCTAGTTTTTCATCAACTTCATTGGTCACTATTTCTAGCTCTATTTTTTTTTTTCATTTCTCTTAGTATGTCCAGCACCCACTTTCCAGAACTTTTCATTATTTTCTCTTTGTACACTCTCTTGCTGACATTACCTTACTATATTACTTTAAATACCATGCAATCTGTTTGCAATAAAGCATCAGCACAGTTCTATTAAAACACCACATCCCAAGGGGAATACAAAATGTAAAAGACATAAATAACAATAAAAATATATATTATATATAAAAAAAAACAACACCACATCCTGTCACTATTCTCCAAAAAAAAGTCATAATCCCCATTTCAATCAGAGGAAAGCCCAGTGTTGTGGTCCTTGCTTGCTTTTGCTACAATACTCTGCAATATCTGATCCCAAAGGCTCTCACCCCTGGATACACTAAAGTCACCTGGGATCTAAAATTCCAGTTTAGAAACAATAAGACCATCACCTTTACAAACTAAAATGAATTCTGTAAAACAAGCTTATCACCATGTCACTAAATCATAGATAACATTACTGAGCAAAAATGGCCATAGTCACAGATAATAATAAAGCAAACTTTATTACTATTAAAAATGGCCATAGTCACAGATATAATAAAGCAAACTTTATTACTATTAAACTTTATTACTATCAATTGCTGTTTGTACTTATGTCAACAACCCTTTCCTGTCATTCTCAAAATTATTTCATCAAATCTTAGAAATCACCTTGGGCTTTCCAGTTTTAGTTTCGCCCATCACTATCATCTATGGTTCTATTTTCACAATATATCCCTTAAAGAGGCATTTTTTGTTGTTTTTTATAGAGGTAACTTTAGTTTACATCAATGTTTGTGTTCTAGAGGTATAGAATCACCGCCTTCTGGTGTTAGCATACCACCCCCACCACCAAAGCATTCCTCATCACTTATTGTCAGGGAAATGCAAATCATAAAAACAATAAGATACCATCTCACCCTTATGAGAATGACCCATATCCAAAAGAGCAGAAACAACAAATGCTGGCCAGGATGTAGAGAAAAAGGAACCCTCTTATACTGTTGGTGGGAATGTAGACTAGTCCAGACCCTATGGAAAATAGTATGGAGAGTTCTTAAAATATTAAAACGGATCTATGAGATGACCCAGCAATTCCACTCCTAGGTATCTACCCAAAGAACACAAAATCACAAATTAGAAGGGAAACATGCATTCCTATATTCACTGCAGCACTACTTAAAACAGTCAAGCTATGGAAACAACCTAAGTGCCCAAATACAGATGAGTGGATCAGGAGATGTGGTGTATATACACAATGGAATATTACTTAGCAAATATCCCTCATTTTCCTGCACTTCCCCAGATTCCTGCAGTTGGGTTGACTGATGACTTTAATTCAAGTCAAATAAGGCTGAATGGCAATGAGTTTAATTTCCATGTTAAGACGATTAGAAGCTGGTATGCTTCCTTTACTTTTCATCTGCTATGATGATGCTGAAGGTGACATGTTGAGATGGCACAGCTAGACAATGGAAGATACTGGATTTCTGAGTCACCCTTTGGAAGAGCGCTGTTTCAGAGAGCTGCCCAAACTCCAGCAGGCTGTGGAAAATTCACTTTTATTGCATTAAGTCACTAAGATTTGGGAGTTATGCCTCGTAGCAGTGAGCATTAATTACTCTAAAAAAGAACAAGAATAGGCAGGGCAGCTTCTCTAACAAAAACTAAAGCAAAAATGTATGGCATCTGCTCAGGGGTCAGAAAATAATAAAGTAGATGAACACAGGAAAAAAAGAGAAGAGACACCATGTGAAGAATGAGAGAGAAAGAGAAGCAAAGACAGACATCGATGCATATTAAATAGTCTTTATCTCAAACAAATAATTAAAGTGCATCCATTAATTTATTATTTACTTTTATTTTTGTTACTATGTGACAGGTATTGTTAATGATTCTGATAAGGTGGAAACCAAGGTCCCTTTCCATGGAGATTTTATTCTAGTGAGACAGATGCTAGTGATTAATGAAATTTCAAATAACTGTCCCTATTTATGATATAAATCCACTATCAGGTGGTTCATCAGGATAGCAATCATAACAAAGTAATGAAAAAAGCTCTAAAATGCATTCTAAACAGCTGAATGATGTCATTGACCATTTTGAAGAGCAAGGAAATAATAAATATTCTAATCAACTTGTATATAAAGTAATATTCTAAACCCTTTGGGGTTGCTTGTTAACATGTTGGAAGTAAAACTCTTTATTGGGAGCATACTTAATGTCAATATAACAAAAAGTTAATGACCTAAAATATGCACGTATTTTTTTCCTTTCATATGAAAAAAGAAATAATTCAGTAGCTCAAGCAACTAATTTGTAGGCAAATTAAAAAAAAAAAAAAAACCTTTCTAACAGTGAATTCCAGCAACTTCCTGGAAAAGATACTGAGCCAACTAAAGATTCTGGCAGTAAATACTCTATTGACGAATGGTTTGCACAGGAATACACCACTAATTTAAAATAAATGTATAATTTGTACTTTATAAAAGGTGCTTTAAATGCTAGTCAATGACATAATCTATTCTGTTCAAGTCTATCTGCATTTTGATTTGGGAAAATAACTAATATATTTTTTGTTATTTGGTAATTATTTAATGTACAAATAGTATACTTACTTGTATTATATGTGTGTGTAATATACATGCATATACATAAATACATATTGTTTGTTTGTTGAAAACATTAAATTAAAATTAATTCAATATCAGGAGTAACTAGTTATCCCAATTTCCTCTCCTCAAATTCTTCAGATACCCATTATTCTCTGCTGCAAGAAGCTGTCAAACTTACTACAATATTAAAGACTTTATTTTATTGTATAAACTATCTCTTCTGTTTCCCTTCACAAACCAATCAGAAGATAGATTCCAAAATGTCAAGCTGATGATTAGCTTAATATTTAACAGTGTAAAAGATTTTAATCCTCTCAAGCTCATTCAAGAAATATGTGTACGCATACATATATGTACAATAAACTGACAATATGTTGTGTACTGAAGAAACAATAGTGAACTAGCCAATTAGCTTTCTTCAGATTGTTTAGAGTTTGAAAAATACAAATTAATAAACCCTTACTACATGCCAATAGGTGGTGTACAAAGCATAGTAGCTCCTTTTATTATTTAAGCTCTTTGACTTAGGGTTAATACCATTTTAAAAATGTGATAAATTATTTAACAACTCTAAATTCAGGTGGTGTCATTTTTTAAGAGTCTAGATAATTATTCCTCAAATGCAAATATTAGTCATTGAGATGATGTTTGAAGTACTACTTGATGGAATCTGAATAGGAACCTAAGAACCCCACAATCCCATTTTATCAAACATCCTCTTCTAGATTATTGCAGAAAAGGGAAACACATGATCACTACTAAACAGGAACTCCACCTAGGGGAGGAAGCACAATAGCCTATTGTGGTGGAATATGGGTGACTTGGTGGTGGATGTAATACCTGATGGGGACATTCCAATATTACTTCAACTTAAAAAACACATAAATAAATAAAATTAATTTCTAAAAAGTAGGAACCCAAAGCATCACTTTAGTTTAGGTGGGCTAATGGTGACATCGAAATGCAAGTCTTTATTGTAACCTGTATCAAACATACTCAAGCTCCAGTGGCCTTCTCTATGTCAAAGAAAATCAATTAGGATGAGGCCATATGTTTGGGGGGACACTTTGAGAGGAAGCAGGAAGATACAAAATGTGTCACTGTGCCCCCAGGTAGGAGTTAGCTTTAGTGCCCTAACAGGTACTGGAGACAAGGAGAAGCAGAAAAGAGTTTCATAGTGACCCTGATTACTAATAACCACAACTCAACCATTCATAGAGTCTGAAGAATGAGATTTATCCCTCCAGGGAAATAGGAAAAAAAAAATGGGAGAAAATGGCACTTCATCTCCCATGAAATTAGTAAATATTGAAGCCAGAATAATTTACAGGTCTTGTTCACTGCAAAAATTATTATTTTAACCATTCTACTTAAAAAGAGTACTGTTATCTTATTTTGAATTGAACTTTATTTACAAAAATGAATCTCCAAGGATTCATTTTTTTATGCTGTAAATGTTTACATTTATTTTTTAATTCCTTTCTTCATAGCACTTAAGTTCTGCTTGTTGTTTGCTCTGTAGAGCACTCTGGCTTTTGATCTTATCCAGTATGTAATTGAGTGGGTACCCTTCCACCAGAACTCAAGGGTCCATATTTTTTTTATTTATTTTCTTAAATCGTTAATTTTTGGATAGTAATTGGTTTCTCCCCTCAGGTGTAGTTTCTGTAGTTTTCCCACTATCATAGCACACACAATCCACCACTATAGTCCCTGTGCTCTTCCCTCCCCTGTTTTGGCCCTCTCCATACCCCTCTCTTCCTACATGCCTCAGATCTCTGGTCAGCTTGCAAGTTTTGTCTATTTCCTTTCCCTTTGCTTGGTTTCTCTATATTCTGCATAGAAGTGAAACCATCCAATATTTATCTTTTTCCTTAACTTATTTCACTTAGCATAATCCCTTTCAGCTCCATCCATACTGCCATAAATGGCATGAGTTTATCTTTTTTGACTGCTGAATAGTATTCACTGTGTATATGTACATCTTTCTGATCCAGTCATGTATTTGGGGGCATCTAAGTTGTTTCCATATCTTGGCTACTGTAAACAATGCTGCAATAAACATAGAAGTGCAGGTTTCCTTTTGTATTAATGTTTTTGTGTCAAAGGATTCATTTTTATAGGTAAATGACTCCATTGCTTCTCTTTGCAGAAAACTGCTTTATCTCACTATACTCTTCACTGTACTCAATCTTCACATATGTATTTTTGACAAAGTGGTCTTTCTCAGATTTTAGTAATCTTTATTGACCCTCCAATTTGAGGAACAATCTAAAACTTTGTTAGTGATATTTGATGGAAATGGAGAGATCAAAATAATTATGATGACTATTAATGATAGTCTTAGAAGGACACTTCTATTTATCCTTATAAAATATATATTTTTAATTTTTTTATTTTATTAACTTTTAATTTCCTTTTTTATTGAGGTGATATTGGTTTACAACACTATTTAGAAGGACAGTTTCATATCTCTTCAGATGTATGTTACTGCATGATACCCACCAACTACGTTCCCATTGTCCTCCACTTAGTCTAAAGGGTTCTCTTCCCCTTTTTGCTCTCCACGTGTAACATTAATGAAAGAACCAAATCTGCTAGTGTAGCATTAAGTTCTGCTATTATTATTGTTGTTGCTGTTATCATCATCTTACTCATTCCTTTCTCCTACTACCAGATATCAGAGTAGGTTATACTCCTTCACATCTCTATGCCTTTAAAACTTATTTTCCCTATTTCTGGAATTTTTCCCATCTCTTTATGTTGTTAACTACGAATTGACAATACTTAATACTCAAATCATATGATGAAGGCACTGGTTCTCTGCCTCAAAACATTACGGGCTTACAGAATTATTCACCCCTGATTTTAGAATTTGTCACAGTGTTTTCTGTGCCCTAGCATGACATCCTTAAAGCCCGATAACATATCCCATTGAACTCTAAAATCTTACTTCCCAAACATGCCATAATTTATGTCTATGATGAAATGAACAAATCCTTTGGGAGGGAAGAACATTAGAAATTCACAACTAATCTCCTCGACAATTATTATTCCCCCCTTACACCCACCTCTGTTAATACCCATCTGAGTATCACAAGCCAATTCAGTTGTGGTGTTTTAATGTCCAGCTAAACCTTTAGTTTTGAGAAGTCTGTGTCTTATGAGGATCCTATAACATCAAAGAATTGATTTGTGGTGACTCATTCTGATCCATGTTAGATAAAATAACAAAATGTAGGAACTCTTCAAATTTTCTGTCTAGCTCCTATATGTGTTACTGAACAGATAGATATTTGATATCTTATAAAATTCAAGTTGACTGGTCAGCTCTTTGGGTATTTAAAAACTCCACTCACATAAGGAAATACTTTAATTATCATTCAAATTTACAGACCATAACAAAAAACTATGTGTGAAAAAAAAACTGGTTAAAAAAAAAAAACATGAAATCTAAGGAATACCATAGAACAACCCTTCTTAGTTGCTGGGCTGACTTCATGGAAAATAGTTGGAAATATGAAGGCACTCGGATGATCTGCTGATTTAAATTATCAAAATCATTATATATATAGAATCACTTTTATTTATTTTTTAAAGATTTATTTTTACTTATTTATGCATACAAGAGCTAGGGTGTAGGCTAGAGGTGTGTATGGTGGGGGGAGTGGTGAGAGGATTCACCAGAAATGGAGGTGGGAGCAGAAACGGTGGATCTACTGAAGTACACTGCTAAGGGGAGCAGCGGATGAGATAGGAGAGGTCTGCAGCACCATGTGTGTCAGCCCCCTAGCCAGGGACAGAAGTCATGCCTCAGTGGCTGGGGTTGGCCTGATAGCACTGAGACTTTAACCCCTGCACCACCAGGGAGGGACTAGAACCACTTTTAGATGGATTTTCAAATGTCACCCTTTCATTCCACAAAGATATTTAAACATTTATGAAATGCCAGTCACTACTGCTCTCAGTGAGAAAGAAAACCAATTACAGCATCATTCACATAAGCCATTATTAAAAAATTCCTGGCAGAAGTTTTCCCAGGAATGTCTATGTTAGAGAAGGCTTAGATGGAGTAGCTTACATGTTATAGGCATTAACAGGAGGAATTTGTCCAAAATTCACTTATTTCCTGTAAAAATTGATAAAAGATCGTTCAGGGAGAAGGAAAGAATTGTTGCAAATTAACATTCATTGATTGGACAATGTAGATTATATCAAATGGATGCAGAGGAAGATAAGGAGATAAAGCTGTGTGCAAGAGAGAGTGGGGTAATCACTGCAAGACAGGCATTTAAAAGATGTGCAGCAATAAGCCTGAGGTACCTATGAAGATATACGTTTTCACCAGCAATGTAGGAAGAGAATGTTAATCTGAACAAACACCAAGTACACAAAGGTATTAGATCCTGATACAAAAACAATGAAAGTATAAATCATAATTAAAAGTTGTGTTTATCTTATGGAAACTATCAAATACTTTCCATCTTACATTATTCACAGGAAAATCTTCCTTATGGCTATAAATGCAGAAAAAAAATGCTGTACCTCTTCTAATAAGCTACTTTTTTATTATATGAAAAATATTATTACATGAAGGGCACAAAATGGAAGAGAGGAGAAAACAGGGGACCATGGAGATGGATCATGGGTGAATTGGTGGTGGGCTGCCCAAGGGGAATACAAAATGTAAAAGACATAAATAACAATAAAAAAATAAAATAAATTTTAAAAAATTTAAAAAAAAAGAAAAGAAAATGAAACATATAATTGGCCAGCATTTTCTCTTTGTATTGATTGTTGGAAATCTCAGTTACTAGTTTGTAATCCCCCCAAAAAGCAAATATTTTAACTTCATGTAGGGTAATTTTGTTATATCGATAGATATCATTCCTAAATTTATCACATTTTCTTGTTTTCCCTGGGTGTCTTTAATATAACTAAAAACATATCATGTGTTTTTCTGTGAATAGCCTTAAATCACTCTTTGAAAATTTTGAGAAATAAGTGAATATACAAACAACTGAATGAACGATAAATATATCTTATTCCTCCTCAAAGTTTTTACAAGTTACTGACAAGTTCAAGTTCTGTAGTTCTAACATAACACTGGATTAAGATGTACACTAAAGCTAAAATTAGTCATTTTTTTTTTTTAATTTGATGTTGGGCATTCTCTCAGCACATATTTTCCACACAAGAAAGTTAGGGTTTTACTGGCCTTAATTCCTGTCTCTAAACTCATTTCATATCTAAACAAGCTGTTTTACTCAATAAATATTTATAAACCTCCCTCCTGACATGCATTCAAAGTTGTTTTGTCAAAAAGAAAAGGTTAGTGAAGCTCAATTAGACCAACTGGGATGCTTGAAAAAACAGAACTGTCTTTGGCATTTTTTGAATGTTAATATCCAGTTAGTAGATTTTATGTCCTTGGACAAGTTATTTTGTAGCTCTAGGCTGGAACTGACAAACTTGTCAGTAGCATCAGCCCATGCCAGTCTCTAGAAGGGATGGGTAATCAAACATCATATCATGGTTACACATGATAGTATAAAAAAAATTGTATTTTCAGGTAAGCATTTCCCAGCAATTTCATGTCCTTATAAGAGAGCCTACACTGTTGCTTTGGGACTGACAAGCAGATGCTCTTTTCCACCATAGAGGAAGGTACCACTCCATATAGAAATATCTGCAGAATAGACAACTAAGCAAAATATTCAGAAAATCTTCTGTGGGGAAAGGAGATGCTACTCTCAAATCACTGAAACTCCATTTTCTTATCGTCTAATTGCACCTCTTAAGTAAAAGCTAAATTACACAGCAATTCCCAGCTTGGTCACCAGAGAATTCTCATTTAAACACTGGATATAAACAGTGGGATTTGAGATTCAAACTGAGCAAATGTTCAGTATAGTTAGACAAGTACATGGCATAGCTATAGATTTGGAAAGAACCATGTGGATCTACAATGCAAAGCCAGTTTCTTTATGGGATAAAACAAGAACAAATGCAAATCCTTTGCTGTTGTTGTTGTTACATGACTTGTGGGTCAGTGACTGATGTGCTTTTTCCCCATGGACTAATCTACGGAACACCCTGTTAAGAAGATTAGAACCATGGATGGGAGTCGGGTGTGTATCATTGGACTCACTCCCTATATCCAATATACAGTTTGATCCACCCTTTTCTGTCAATTAAAAGGCCAGGATCTTGCTCTCAGAGCATCCTGCATTCCATCGCCTGCTCCATTACTGCCGTGTTATAAGTGTGGTGTTGCTCCTGACGGAACATGACTGATTTGTGTAAAGGGACAGAAAAGAATTCTACTGATTGGAATGAAGTAAAAAGAGGGGAATGGATTAAATGCCAGCAGTCTTTTTTTTTTTTTCTCAACTATGGGTTACCAACAGTGGTTACTATATAAATGCATCTATGTCAATAGTTGATTTTAGACATTTTCTCCCCAAATACAAAATGTATAAGTTCTGATACCTAACTTTACCACTAACTTTCTATTTGACTTTAGACAAGGTACACTGTAAGATTTGTTACCAATAAAAATTAAACCCACATATCTTTACTCTTTATCTCCCAAGATATTTTAAGGATAAAATGATATAGAAGGTAAATAAAAAGTTCTGCATTTAGATTGCTCAAAATAAGTCAACTCTCTAAATACAGCATTGGAGAAAATTTGCTTAAAACTGAGTTGATAAAATAATATCATAACTGATGTGAAAGGACAGTTCAACCCAGAGAAGACACACAGATGGTCAAAAGGCCCATGAAAAAAAGTTCATTATCACTTTTCATCAGAGAAATGCAAATTAAAACCACAATAGTATAACCCCTCACAGCTGTGGAAATGGCCCAAATCAAAAAGACTAGAAACAAAAAATATCGCTCAGGGTGTGAAGAAAATGAAACCCTCATACACTGTTGGTAGGAATGCAGACTGGACCAACTCCTATGGAAAAGAATATGGAACTTTCTTTAAACATTAAACATAGATCTGCCAAATGATCCAGCAACTTCACACATCAGGATCTATACAAAGATTGAAGGGATATATACACTCCTATGTTCATTGCGGCACTATTTACAATAATCAAGTTGTGGAAACAACCCTAGCGCCCAAGAACAGGGAATGGAGTAATAAGATGTAGTATATACACACAAAGGAATGCTACTTGGTTATTTAAAAAAAAAAAAAAAAGGATGAATTCTTGCTATTTGCAATAACATGGATGGAAATGAAAGGAACTATGCTAAAATAAGTCAAAAAACAAATACCATGTAATGTCACTCACTTGAGGAGTAGAAAGAAATAAAACAAGGAACATATAAAAGTAAACCAAAACAAATCGTAGAGATGTGATTGCAGAATTGAGGCTCCCAGAGGGAGAGAGTAATATTGGGAGCAAAGGAAGGAGGGTACCCAATAGAATATGATTGAGGATTCTGGGGACTTTGGTGGTAGGCAGGGTTTGGTAAGATAAAACTAAAGAAGTGTGACTCTATACTCCTAAATCAAATACAGTGGGGGTAAACCATTAATATCTTAATAAAAAATATTACTCCCACACACACCCCCAAAAAAATAAAAAGTTAATGAAATCCAGGATTTCAAGAAGAAAACTGTTGCCTAACTCAAGGGAGAGAATAGGCTTCATACTCTGTACTGGTCACACCAAGCAGAAATAGCTCAGAACTTTGAAAACCTGCTAAGAAAAGCTAGGTGAAGTGTGTTTGGAAACTGACACAGGAACAAACTTTGAAACAATCAGGGATGATTACCCATGACAAGCAATGTTTCAGAAATGTTGTCATTAGAATATTACATTAGATAAAGAAAATTGAGTAGAAATATTCCTAGTAATTAGAGCTGTCTGTAAGAGAAAAGATAATCCTGCAAGGTAATGAACTTCTTTCATCAGAAGTTTCCAAGCATAGGCTAGAAAATCAATCAACCATCAGAAAGCTCTAGAGAAGATAGTACTAGGCATGCCCAAAGCCTCTTCCAACTAGATGATTAAAAACATGTGGATATAAGAGTGATTTTAAATTAGACTATTACACAAAGGAGTGACACTGTCATCTTGTAGAAATAAGTTTTTTCCAATGGAAAAATCACTCAGCATTATGCTAATATGCTATCACTTTGCAGATGATGGTTCTGAATGGTAAAGAGGAAAGGAAAAAGAACAATGAGTTCGTGTCACTGTCTTCACAGAGGGTACTTATCACTATAAATGGTGCTGTCAACTGCATGAGTAAAAACATACTTTTCAAACTAAAATGAAAGCAAACCCTTAGACTCCGGCAACAGAAAGGTGGTTAACAGAGGAGATGAAGGGGGAAGGGTGGTTCAGGGGACTGATTGGTTGGTGGTAGATGGTGAATGGACATTTGGTGGTGGGTATAGTGTGATATATATGTTGCTGAAGGAGAAATTGTATACCTTAAACCTAAACAGTATTGCAAAATATTACCTCAAATAAAATAAAAGCTACTTTTCAATGTAAACATGTAATCTGTCTTTCGATTCTATTAATAGAAATATAAACTGCTTTTGTTTTGAAAAGAAATTACAAAATTTTCTTCTCAGAAATAACTTTAAAGGGGAAATTTTGACTTTAGGAATTAATATTAGGAAAACAATATTGAGATGTCTTATAAAAATAATTTATGGCCAATACAAAATGACACTGTCTTGTTTTGTTTTGCTTTTGCATTAAAAATATTTATCCCATTTCAAATAGAGACAATTGATGGCATTGATTCAGATAAGTTTTCAAAATGCATAACTTTAAATTTAAAATCCTCTTGGTTTGCATAGTACACATACATTTATCTGAAATTACCTATAAGTAACAAAACTCTATTGGACTTCACAGACATATCTGGGGAAATTAGAAATTACTATAAAATTATAATTGACTAATTGATAATATTAAATAATATGGGGCCATAATCTTTTTGCAATGCAAGTACAATGAATAAGCTCAAAGAGAGTTAACCAGGTCATTCCAAATCCACATTCTTGGAATCATAAGATTTTGAGACCATAACAGTCTTCAGGGAACATCTTCTGAAGAGAATCACAGAATCAATTCTCTTCAGGGTTCTATATGCTATAGAAAGGTAAGGCAACAGGGAATGATGGAGCTTGTGGAGAATTACTAACTATCCCTGCCAAAATGCATCAGGTTCAATTTATAACACTGGTCAACATTGAAATCGTTACTGACTTTAAAAGGTCCTAATCTGTAGTATCTCAATGTGCTGAACATGAATATAACCCTGAAAATTTTTTATTAGCTCTCGTTTTGAAGATATTTCATATAATTCATTTTATATGTTTCATCGTATAAATTTATCCAGTAGCACTTTAACAACATCCTAAATCAGCCTAGAATGATGTAATATTGCATTGCATTGCATAATACCATCATGTATACATCATCTAGAGTTGACTGCATTATTTTCTGATGCAATGCAATACTACTGCCAGGCAGCTGCTGAAGTAAGCTGATGTCAGCAGTGCACTATAGAAAGCCCTGTCAGAAAAGCTGAGCATTGAAAATATTTCAGACTTTGTGTGAGACAGTTTAAGCTACTGTTGCATAGAACTATTATTTTATCCATTTAGGCACAATCCAGAACAGTAATGACTCAAAAGTGTGTTAATAGCATGGACAATTTTTGCTCTATTTGTGGGGAAGTGACATTTGCCAACAAGAAGAAAAGTATCACTTCTCAAGTGAAGAAGGCTTATCATCTTTACTTCGCATGCAAGGTTGGTGACCAAGACAAGCCTTTGGGCCCACATATATACTGTGCTACATGTACAACACAGCTTTCACAGTAGTTAAATGCAAAAGACCATCAATGCTGTTTGCAGTGCCCACAGTGGGGAGAGAGCCAAGCAACCACATAAAAGACTATTACTTCTGCTTGGTTCCTCCTCTTTCCAGTAGAATAATGAAGCAAAGAAGTTGAGAATAATCTACCCAAACATTCTGTCTGCATTGAGAACAGTTCCACATGGTGAGGGACTTCCTATTCCAGAACCTCCAGCAGAATATTCTTTTGATTCATCTGATGAGGACAACTGTGAGCCAACCTGTTCTTCTCCTGTTCCATCAGCATGCAGTGATCCATATTTTCATCGTGGTGCATCATCAACCCCACACAGACTAACACAGGAAGAACTATATGAGCTGGTTCGTGATTTGGACTTATCTAAGAACAAGGCAAAATTCCTAGAATCAATACTCCAACAACGGATCTTCTAGAATAAGATGTCACAATTACTTTATATCGAAAGAACCACCAGCAGATGGAGCCTTTCTTCAGAAAGGAAAGTACTCTGGTATTCTGTTCCGATATTGAGGGCCTCATGGATGCCTTAGAAATCACTCATGACCCACATGAATGGAGACTATTTCTAGACTCTTCGAAAGTGAGTCTTAAGGTTGTGCTTTTGCACAATGGAAACTGTCTTCCATCTATTCCAATAGTGCATGCTGTCCACATGAAAGAGACATACAATAACTTCAAGCAGCTACTGAATTCCATTGAATATAACAAGTACAGCTGGCACATCTTTGGGAATTTGAAGCCAGTTGCCCTTTTAATGGGACTGCAGCAGGGATATACAAAATACATATGTTTTTTATGTGAGTGGAATAGCCGAGCAAGTGAACTGCACTACTTATAGAAGGAATGGACTCACAGACAAAATGTAGCAGTTGGAGAGAAGAATATCCAGCACTCAGCTCTGGTCAAGGCTCACAAAATCCTACTACCACCCCTTCACATCAAACTAGGTTTGATGAAGAATTTCATGAAAGCCTTTGACCAGACCTCGCCGGCTTTCTGATACCTGCATGAAAAATTTCCTTGGCTAGCGAAACAAAGATTAAAGAGGGAGTTTTTGTGGGTCCTCAGATTCAAGAGCTCTTCAAAGATGACCAGTTCAACAACTTGCTGCACGGTGATGCGAAACAAGCATGGAATGCTTTTGGCCTAGTGTTTACAAAATTTCTTGGGAATGTTAGGGCAGAAAACTACAAGGAACTAGCGGAAGACATGCTGAAGCAGTATCAGAAACTTGGCTGCAATATGTCTTTAAAGATCCACTTCCTTCATTCCCATCTGGATTTCTTCCCTGAAAACTGTGATATGGTTAGTGATGAACATGGAGAACATTTTCATCAAGATATCACATCAATGGAACAAAGATACCAGGGAAAATGGTCCACTACAATGCTGGCTTACAACTGCTGGACACTCCCCAGAGATGCTCCTGAACAGCTGTACAAGAGATAAACACATGCAATTTGCAGGGACATGGATGGAATTAGAGGGGATCATACTCAGCGAAATAAGCCAGAAAGAAAGAGAAAAATATCGAATGGTTTCACTCGTAACAGGACTATAGGGAAACCAAATAGGAGAGAGACAGGGCACAAAATGGAATAGAAAAGGACACAAGGGATCATGGAGATGGATCACGGGTGAATTGGTGGTGGGCTACCCAAGGGGAATACAAAATGTAAAAGATATAAATAACAATAAAAAAAATTGAAAAAAAAGTTAAAAGGTTAGCTGAGACAAAAAAAAAAAGAGAGACTAGCAAAGAAGTAGTCTATGACTTGATTTTTTACAGGTCATAGGCCTATTACTATTGGCATGCATTTTGTGATGTAATCATCAATTTATTGCAGATTACAAAAAAATACTAGAGCCAAAACTAGAATTTGACTGTCATATTCATGTTGAACACATACAAATTGATAGGAAATGACTAATTTTATTTCAGTAACATGACCTTTGTAAAATGTGTTGACCAGTGTAAAAGTCACAGGATTATCAAACAGATTTTTGTCTGTATCAGAATCAGAGTCAACTGGCTAAAATTCTGGATCTAATGTTTACCCATCTTTTTTTATAAATGGAAAACTGAAGTGGCTGCCTGGTTAAGTAAATGACCTATTAAAAGTCATTATAGTAAGTTACGACAAAGCTAGATCTAGATAAGATTATGTCTTTGTTTTGTGACTTTTATATTTTGCAACTGACTGTTTGCTATATCCAGAGTTCTTCATGATGGCCTTTAAAATAAAAATTGTGTGTCTACTTGTGGACTGTAATCTTTTGTAATCCAAACCCCTATTCTTTTTTGCTTATTTCTATTAACTAAAGACAACTATATAAAGTAGGAAAAAAAACTATCACATATTTAGTAGGTATCCCTTTAAGTTTTGGTGAAAAGTTATAATTTTTGGTAAATTACAAAGAACCAAAATTTTCTATTCTGAGAGGCAGACTTAATTAATAATGGAAACTGCACCTACCATATCCTTTATACATATTTATTTCTGCTATATTTGCATATATATTTCCTTGGGGAGAACAATAAATCATCCTATAATTCCTTATGCGGTTGGCCTGGCATGGATATTCACAGTTGGCTATTAATAAGAGAAACTTTGTTAGGAAATACTATAGAGTAATAAATGTTTTCTTTCTAGCGAGTCGTTTGTGGATAGATAGACTATCGTTTTTTTTTTTTTTTCTTGCACAGCCTAAACATGGGAAAGATGTATTTTTGCTTGGATGAGAAGGGCAAGCAACATGAGCCTTCAATCTGGTGATTTACAATGACGACACCATGTTTACATTGCTTTATGTCCATCAAGACATTAAGCAGTTGTTGCTTCTAAATAGGCCAGAGAAGAAAAACAAAAAAAAAATCTAATGAGTATCATTACTGAAGTGGCTTCAATCTCTGGATCCAAATTACAATTATTATTTGCCTCTAAGTTTTCTGATTATATAGGAATTCTTCAATAACAGTTTATCTCTTCTAGAAATTTGTCCTTCCTTCTTAAAATAGAAGCATAGCTCTACCTTGAACACAATGATGAAAGATGAGAGCATACAGACCAAGCTATTTGTATGAATGAGTTGATCTGATTTCATTTTTGGCAACTACAAACTCAAAGCATTAGGAATAAATGTGTTCATTCAACAAAAATGTGTCTTGTGTGATTGAATAATGTTCTGATCCTAGCAAGAGACTTAGAAAAATGGAAAAGATTTGTGAGGAAGTGAATAAGATATTCATATCATAATGGAAACAAAACCACTGACTGAAAATCTTTATGAAGACACATTTAGGCAATCTCATCCTAGAACACAGAGTGATATACAGTTTTTCTTGATGGCCCTTAGTTTAGTTGCTAAGCAGTTACAGTTCTTCAGTGATACCCTGGTCCCAAAACCAACTTTAGCATCGGTATTACTTGTATCAGGTTTTTATTGACTGGAATCTCAAGAAATCAACATTGAGTTACCCCAGAAGTGGAGAAATTCACCTAAATGTGGAATATAGAGAAACAAAACAAAGAATCAGATGAAACCAAACTACAACCAAATCCTAGAAAACTAACTGTGGAACAGGGGCTACCAGAGAGGGTAGATGGAAGACAAGTTAGGAGGGGGGTGCAATGGATTCTGGTGGAGAACTGAGTGCCTTGATGGTGGGTGTGGTATGAGGACAATTAAAAAAAATTTACTAGAAAGTTGTGGTATAGCATACAGATGTAAAGAAGAGCCACATTAAAAATAAATTAAGGGCCTCCCTAGTCACACAAAGGGTTAAGCACTACACTGTGGAGTGTCTGCAGCTTCAGCATGAGTTTGACACCCAGCTGGGGAGCTTCCCACATGGCACATCAGACCTCTCCTGTCTTGCATGCTGCTCCCCTCAGCAGTGTATTTCAGTCAGTCTGCCTATGCCGCTTCCCATTCTGCCTCTGGTGAACCCTCTCACCGCCCCACACCTCAGGCCTACACCCCAGCTTATATGCATAAATAAATATTTAAATAAAAAAAATTAAAAAGGGTCCTCCTGGTAGAGCAGTGGTTAAGCGCTGCTCTGTGGCGTCAAACTGTGACCCAAGTTTGATGCCTAGCCAGGGAGATTCCCACATGGTGTGGCAGGCCTCTCCTGCCTCGCCTGCTGCTCCCCTCAGCAGTGTATTTCTGTCAATTTGCCTGTTCTGCTTCCCACTCTGTCTCTGGTGAACCCTCTCATCACCCCGTGCCTCTGGCCTGTACCCCAGCTTGTATGCATAAATAAATAAATCTTAAAAAAAATTAAAAAGAAGAAATAGGGAGAATATTAACTACTCAAATTGCCAAAGGAAAGGGTCTGATGGGCCTGATTTAGAATACTGCACTAGAAGTCCAGATGCTTAATTGGCCTTTCCAACAAAACCACAAGGAGAGTTAACTCTCCAAAAGGAAAAGGGGGTGTTGGTATTAAATGTGGGTTGGGGAACAAAACAAATACACATCACACTGCCATTCATTTTTTGGCAATGATCAGCACAAAATTAAAAGGGCAGATTGCAGTAGAGACCCTGATCCTGATATCCACACAGGTTCCCCACCCCCATCACGCCCCCCTCTCCATCTGAATCCATCTGCAATCTGACTGATACTTTTTTTTTAAAGATTTATTTATTTATACATACAAGCTGGGGTACAGGCCAGAGGCGTGGGGTGGCGAGAGGGTTCACCAGAGACAGAGTGGGGAGCAGAACAGGCAGATCAGAAATACACTGCTGAGGGGAGCAGCAGGCGAGGCAGGAGAGGTCTGCCCCACCATGTGGGATTCTCCCCAGCTGGGCGTTGAACTTGCATCTCCACACTGCTGACAGCGCCACAGTGCAGCGCTCAACCGCTGCGCCACCAGGGAGGCCCTGACTGATACATTTTTAATACCTCTGAATTTGGCCTGCCCTTAGGGACTCCTCTTTCTGTTTTGCACTTCAGTATCACATGTAGCAAATCAGACAAACTGACAAAGATCCCTATTATAGGAGTCAGACCGAATATTTTTAATTCTGTCTTATTTTATTTTGCAGAAAACATAAGCGCATATGGTGAATAGTGTCTGGATGTTTGCTATTCATCCGTCTATGAGTTGGTCATAACAGAAATAGTGTTAAACAAGAGAAAATTAGTTTTATATAAATCAGTTTTATATAAATAACCAATTTGTAGTTTTCAGATTTACAAACTTTTAAACTTGACGTGGAAATCGAGACTGGAGAGAATTTATTTATTTACCAGGACTTAAAGACAGTTTCACCTGCCTGACATGCCAATTGTGAGCAATTGGACCAATGAATATCTTATGATGAGCTTAGTAGACCTAAATTAAGTCTGTATCATGAGCGGCAACAGCAGCGACAGTATCAATCACTAAAATGTGTTATTTCAGCCCTGTAATGGATGCTTTGTAAACATCAGTCACCAAAGCTTCTAGTCACTGAGAGAGAAATGTGCTATTTCATGTTATAAAGACACTATCAGCAGAGGTTACATATCATACCTGGATTAATTTAGCTAGCAAATGCTTAGAACTGGGGGTTGAAGACTTCTTGGACCTCAATTTTTTCCATTATGTCATTATTCTCCCAAACACCTGACAGCTTTGAATATTATTTTTTTTAATGAATCTAATTTATCCTTATCAGGTGGCTCAAATTTAATTCAGCTGGCCTAGTCACAGATGGTGTCTATATGATTTTAAACAAAAGGAAATGGTGGGTCAAGAGCACCTATAATATTCCAATTTCACACTGTAAAAATAAATTACAGTAACTCTTAATGAATTCAGGCAATACCTTTTTTTTAATTGTCTATGTTTATTCAGATCTTACTAGAGGTAACCATGTAAATAAAGACTTAATTTAACCATGTGATAAAAAGCATGGCTAATATTTACTGAGTACTATGTGATTAATATCAAATAAAAAAAATGCCCACTTCTTGCCCCATCCCACTCCTCTACCCTTTTCTTGTGTGAAGTTACTGTTTATTCTGCTAGACAGGGTTATTCATCATTTACTCCCATTTCCCCCCTTCCCTTCTGGTTACCACATTTAGAAGTTTTGTTTTGTTATTTCATCCTTTTTTAATTTATCTACCAGAGATGAGTGCAACCATACAGGATTTCTCTTTTCTCCATCAGATTCATTTCACTTAGCATAATGCCCTGTAGGTCCATCCATGTTGTTGCAAATGTGAGGATTTCATCTCTTTTTTTTAATATCTGAGTAGTATTCTATTGTGTATATATATAGCACATCTTTATCCATTCACCCATGGATGGGCATGGTTTTAGACACATAAGCTACCACCTTTTAAGAATATTAATTAACTGATTAATTAAAATTAATTGACCTCATGCTTACTTTTACCCCATCCTATCACTCTTCTCTTCTTCCTAGCCAAGTTTCTCGGAGTTGTCATTAATCACTTGCCTTTTACTCCTGAGCCCCATTCCAAAACTGGCTTCCATCAATCTTTCTTTTTCCTTTTCCCTTGACTTCTGTGCATAACAATCTACTGATTCTCTTTTTTTATATATATATTTTTATTGTTATTTATGTCTTTTACATTTTGTATTCCCCTTGGGTAGCCCACCACCAATTCACCCCTGATCCATCTCCATGGTCCCTTGTGTTCTTTTCTATTCCATTTTGTGCGATTTTCCTTCCCTCCCTCCGCCTCCCCCCCCCCCCCCCGCTGATTGTCTCTCTCTCCTATTTGGTTTCCTTATAGTCCTGTTATAAGTGATATTCGATATTTTTCTCTTTCTTTCTGGCTTATTTCACTGAGTATGATCCCCTCTAATTCCATCCATGTCGCCGCAAATTGCATGTGTTTATCTTCTGATTCTCTTACATTCCCTCTCTTTCCTCTCCCTCTCCCTCTCCCTCGCCTTCTTTCTCTCCCTCTCCCTCTCGCTCTCTTTCTTTTCTTCCCTCACTTCCTCCCTTATTTCCTTTCTCTCTTTATTTGAAGACTCAGACTCCATTACTCATTATGGGGCTCACCATGAAATGGCTGAGGTTTCTGAAGGCAGATTACTAATTAACCTTTTCTCTTTACTTGAGATTCTTGCATCAGTGGTTGCACTTATCCCATAATTTTAGCAGCCATTTTCATGATGATGATTCACAATACTCCCAGGTCTCTCCTCAAAGCACTGACAACTGATCATTTGGCATTTCACCTTGGTGATCCTAGAGTACCTCAAACTCCATGTGTTCAAAAGAAAAGGTATGGCCAACTCATTCCCAAACCTATTTTTATCCATTTCTCTCTCACAGTAATCGGACTTTTGATTTATATTAGTAGTCAACTGAGAAACTTAAATGTTATTCTTAAAACCTCCATTTTCTTTTACCACCATGTCTAATTAATGACAAAATTATGCTAATTTTGCTTCTTAAATGTCTCTCAATTCTATCTAATTTTTACACTCATATGAAACACAGGAAAGACAGCAAGAGATCCATACTAAAGATATAAAATATTCTCAATGCTGCAAAACTAGATTAAAGGCACTATAATTTCTAAAGGGAAAAAAAGGCATTACTCAAAGGAAGAGGTTCATGAAGACATAATTTTGCTGTGAACAACCACCACTAACAATACAAGAAGGACTGACTTTTACTGAGCATTTACCATAGGCAAGAAATTGAGCAGAGCTCTTTATGTGCAGTAACTCATTCGCTTTTCATAGTAACTCTATTTGTCACAAATATTATTGCCTATAATTTATGGGTGAGTCCACTGAGATTCAAGATAATAAAACTAGAAAACTTCAAGGCGTAAATTTGAACCTAACCTAGTCTAATTCTAATAATCCCAAAAAACCTATTTCTGTAAAAGAAAATATAATAATAAAGCATACAGATACAAACATAGGTTGAAAATTTCCATGTCTCTGTTCAATGGTGAAATTGCCTTGCAAAGAAATCCATGCAAAAACCTTCAGAGGAGCAAGAAAAAAAGAACTGGTTTTACTTAAAGTGTCTGCCCTTTTTGCCTGCTCTGCTTTATGCTTCTACTCTGCTCTGAAAATTTGATAATTGGTTTGTAAAGTGAGAAGTTGCTCTCTTGCAACAATCTTTCAGTCTAACCATTAGGTAGATTAATTTTTTAAGCCTTCACAGCCCATTCTCCAAACACTTCTCTCTAGTATTGCCTAAGGAAGGCAATAACTGAAGACCCTGAATACACAGCGAATATTGGGGAGTACTATGAACCAATGCCAAAAAAAAATTAAAAGAAATAAAGGATTTAAGTAAATAAAGGATGTAAGTATAATGAAAGCTGAATTGATAGAAAGTTGCCTTTCAACTTACTGCTATCCAGAGGACCTTCCTGGAAATAACCACTTTAAGTTTATATTTAAAATGCCTGCACCAAAAACCACCATATCCGATGGCCACAGGTTGAATACATCAAATATTGTCTACCAACCCTTTCAATAAAAGGTCTGAACTCCTAAAAACAGGATTGGTCTGACAATTAGAGATATCTGTAGTGGTAGGATAACTTTTATACATATTAAAAATTAAATTTACAAAAGTAAACAGGAACTTAGAAAGAACAAGATTATCAGATTGTGGAATAAAATGTTGCATAATATGAGGGTACATGGGTAAAGAGACGTGTAATTTCCTTTATATGGATCCACAGCAAAGTGTATCTGACTCAGTGATCTGGCATGACAAAACATCAATAAACATTCACTCATGCCAAAGAGCAGGATATAATGAAAAAGACATTGATCAAAATCTTGCCTCTACTTTAGCAAAAAGAAGTTTAACTTAACTAGGCAGGTCACACAGTTCACAAGCTAGTTTTAAATCCATGACATAGAAGAAGTTATGATGATTTCTAGGTAGCTTGTGAAAGCATCTAAGTGTCTGAACACATTCCTCAGAAAGTAATACTGTGGAACTGTGTTTCCACTACTACCATTATAAAGATCCACTTTACTGAAAACACAAATGTTAGTTATATCAGGCTAAGTATTCTAGAAATAAATACAAAATTGTAATGTCATAAAAAACAGGGGCCTCCCTGGTGGCGCAGCGGTTGAGCGCTGCGCTGTGGAGCTGTCGACAGCTCGCGATGCGAGTTCGATGCCTGACTGGGGAGATTCCCACATGGTGCGGCAGACCTCTCCTGCCTCGCCCGCTGCTCCCCTCAGCAGTGTATTTCTGATCTGCCTGTTCTGCTCCCCTCTCTGTCTCTGGTGAACCCTCTTGCCTCCCCGTGCCTCTGGCCTGTACCCCAGCTTGTATGTATAAATAAATAAATCTTTAAAAAAAAAAACAAAAACAGTAGTTGTTCATTTCCTTCTCAGGGTAAAGCAGGTGATGTTGGCAGATAGCTCTTCTCTGCACCATGGTATGGGGGGCTGTATTTTTTCCATTCTTTATTCTCTATAACCTTGTCAGTGCCTATACCTCACCAGATGAAGGAGACAGAGAGCATATCCACTTCTCAAAAGTTATTATCTAGACAAAGTACACAGCAATTCACTCACATTTTATTTAAAAAGCTGTGAGCATAGCCCCATATAGCTGCCAAAGTGGCTGAAAAGGGTAGTCCCTTTCTAGACAGCCAACACACTAGTATCCTTCCACTGACACAGAAAAGGAGAGTTTTGATGGCTGCTTTGTCATCTCCATCACACATCAACAAAAATTTCTTTTTTTAAGTTTATTTATTTATTCATACAAGAACTGGGGTGTAGGCTAGAGGTGTGGGATGGTGAGAGGATTCACCAGTGACAGAGTAGGGAGCAGAACAGGCAGATGGACTGAAATACACTGCTGAGGAAAGCAGCAGGAGAGGCAGGAGAGTTCTGCTGCACCATGTGGGAAGCTCCCTGGCAGGGGGATCGAACTCATGCTGCAGTGGCTGTGGATAGCTTCATAGTGCTGAGACTTAACCTGTTGCGCCACCAGGGAGGCCCATCAACAAAAATTTCAAACAAACTCAGCTTGACTGACAACATAATTTCCAAGATGGGGTATTAATAGTTTGGGTTCCATGGACCAAACCTTCAAAATACATGTAAATATATCAAGAAAATAACCAACTGATTTTAAAACAGAATCAAATGCTGATATAGCATTATACAGGAGAACTAAGAGTTCAAGTTTGGATCAACTGTCAATAGTTATGCTAGTTGATTCTGCTTCATTTCACAAGAGGAAGCAGTATATAACAGGGAAGTCAGACTGACCTGGTTTAAATTAAGACTGTGTATTTCTAGCTGTGTGAGACTGTAAGAGTCAGTTAAGTTCTCTAATTCTCAGTTTCCTGTTCCCTGAAATGGAGTTAATACCATCTATTCATATGAATTTTTAGCAATGAATTAATCACTGTGTAATAATGGCTTAGCAGAGTTTATAGTACAAATAAATGTTAAAACAAGCAGTAATTATAATTTTTATTCTTTTTTATATAATGTGAATTTTAGAAGTTACCCAACCTACGTTAAATCAAGATCATTATCTTCCCCAGCAAATCATTTCAAGTCTTTTGCCTGAGAGATTCCATTATTAGAAAAACAATTGAACCCGAGCTCAAAACTCTATAGTCACCAATGATCTTAGCTCTTCATCCAAATTCCAGGTGTGTAAATACCCATTGTGTGCCTACCAAATCTTCCTAATTCACATTTCTATTATGTATTGTATAGATTGGCACTACATCACCCTGGATTTTCCAACTACAAGCCTTTTATCCACCAATATCAGCTCAACTTGAAAGACAGTAAGAAGAAAACAGCTAAAATTTGTATTCTACTCTGTCTAGTCCACATTAGTCCAATCAATATTTTAAAATCACATGGAAACCCCAACTTGTCTAAGATTTCAGCACATTGAAATAGAAGTTTCAAAGCACAAGGTATTAATTGGTTTTGCATTTTAAAATCTTCCATTTAAAAGTAAGCACATAAAATCACTTTGCTTCTTACACACACAAATAGAAAAGTTCATTTTGCGACCTAGTATAAAGGCAACTCTTGCCATTGTCAAACATCATAAATGTTATTTCCAAGTACCTACAACATTCATCATTGAACCACATAACAGCTTTAGTGACATGTACCGCTTTCTGATTTGTTATACATAGAAGGCATTCTCACATGAATTACCATTAATACCTGATTTATTTCCATGTTCCCTGTATTTCCTTGGCATGTTGATCTATTTTTTTCTCAGCTTGACAACATTTGAATATCTAATGCAGGAGGACATCTAAAATGAAAGCTAGAAGAAAAAGATTATTTGCTCAAAGTCTTTCCTTTCGCAGCATTAATATGAGCCATTTGCTCTCCATTTTATGTATTAAGTGTGGAAAGATTTTTAATAGGCACAACAGAGGGAACATAGAATGGATTTTAGAAGTAGAACGGTCTTTGACTCTTGATTCTAAAAATTATTCCCTGTGTTAGCTTGGATGTGTTAGTTAATTTAGTGACTTATTTACCTTATCATTAAAATGGGATTATAATATTATACCCTTAAAATTGCTATGATGTTCACAAAAACTAGATGTTAAATTCCTTGACATCAAATATTTAACCTTGATCATCCAATTACTTACTGTTATATTCCTAAAAGTGTGATCTACACATTATAGGCATAGATTATTTTTATTATCATTATCATTAATAGAATATTATTTTTAAAATTTGGAGAAATTGGCTTCAGGGGTGCCGCAATGGGTTGAGCGCAGCTCTGTAGAGCTGTCGGCAGCTGCTCGAGTTCAATACCCGGCCAGGGAGATTCCCACATGGCGCAGCAGACCTCTCCTGCCTTGCCTGCAGCTCCCCTCAGCACTGTATTTCTGTTGATCTGCCTGTTCTGCTCCCCATTCTGTCTTTGGTGAACGCTCTCACTGCCCCAGAACTCTAGCCTGCATCTCAGCTTGTATGCATGAATAAATAAATCTTTTAAAAAATTGGAGAAATTATATACAATTCCAGGTGTGACAGATAATGGATTTTACTAAGAAGGACCACAGAACCACCAGAAAAAAATAACAAAATATTGAAGCTAAATACAAACCCTGAACCCCAATAACATTTAAAAAAAGTTTTATGTGCAGAATTTAGTGTTAGTACATAACCAAATAATATGTTTAGCCTGAGGATATAGAAAACTCAAAACACCACCAGGAAAAAGGAAGAATAAGAAGTGAAAACTGAGACTTTTATGTTTGAAGTCTGAAAAAAAGTGAATCTTTAAAAATCTCAAGTTTAGTGTTTGTGGAAGTTGGTAAGGATTTGATTCCAAATGATTAATGAAAGGTATCAGATCTCCTTAATGTAATTTTTGTTGCAAAGAGTGAAACATAGTCAGTGTGACTATGACTATTACACTAAAAAACAGGACAATATAAATAAAATATTCTTTATATTGCAGCTACATATAAATTGAGACCATTAAAATGTGATGAAGACCTGCCAGCACCATCTGCTTATATTTCATTGATCCCTGAACTACCATGTTCTATTCACATGCAGCAGTTGCTTAATAAGCATCTCATTGCTTAAAACATAAATTGGTCTTTTTGACCCCAGTTCTTATCTTGAAACTGCATGTTCCCATAAAACAATAATTTTGATTTCTACTGCATGACCATTATACATTCAGCTCCAGTCATCTGTGCTGAGTCACTCAAGTAATAAACATTGGTTCCAAGGCATAAATGCAAATTAGGTCTGGTCATGTTTTTATATTTTAAAATACAGGGGAGAAATGGCAACTGAAACAACCACTATTCAGTATCTTGTGGAGTTTTGCTTTTAGTCCACGCCTTAATGAAGTCACAGATTTAGTGTCTCCTCTTAAACCAAACGATCAATAACTCCCCACAAAGACTCACCATAATACTGGTAGACTCAGTAAATTGCATTATAATTTCCTGTTTTTTTGGTCCCTCAGTACTTTCTAGTTCCTTTTCACAGAGGTGACTTTAATATGCATCAAAGAAGGCAGCCCTGCAGTTCTGTGCCCTCTTGAGTCTCTGTGTCTCAGAATATCAACACAAACAAAGAACCCAGAACTGGAATAAAGAATGTGCAAGCAACATGCCTGGGAAGAGGCAAAAGATGAGTTGCTTGGATTGAATTTCTTCCCTGTAGTTTTGATGCTTTGCAATGTTAAAATAAGGAGTAAGTATCACAGAAGCACATTTGTAGGGGGTCAGATATGGAATGGAATATCCTGCCAGAGAGGCCCACAGTGAAACCAAAGTGTTCAAATCCACAGAGGCAGTCCCGGTCCTACACAACTGTAGAAATAGTCACAAACCTCCAATGATATGACAGTTGCCTGAAATTGATTAAGGAAGGCATCAAAAATGAATAGAGGTGGAATTTTATTTATAGACAATATATGAGTTATACAAAATCTTCTAAGAATAACTCAGATATCTCAAGGTCTTCTAGCCTTTGGGGATCTGTTTGCAATATCCAGATAAGGCAACTTTCCACACACAATGAGGAAAACAGTATCTTCATGGTCTCATGATCCATTTATAATAGCCTAATTTCTAAATAGTAATCACAGTCTCTCGTACTATTTCCCTGTTATGACTTATTTCTTTATTCCAGAACAGAGTAGGCAGTATAATACATGGAAAGAGAAAGCTGAAAGAAGATTGGAGTTCAAATGTCTGCACTGCGACTTATTAACACAATTAACAAGATTAAAATTAAGTTAAAGGTTAAAATTGATAAAGGTTCAAATGCCCTTACAGGGAGTTCCTTATAATTAGGTATTGTTAGATCTTTATTAAAACTTCTGAGTTATATGTTTTACTAACAATTGTGTTGTCCTCAAATGAAAAGGTGCAGCATTATTGCAAGTATTTTCTTTTTTTTTTTGTTATTTTTATTTATGTCTTTTACATTACTGTATATTCCCTGCAGGTTTCCCACCTGTGAACAATCACCACAGTCCCCTGTGCTCCCATCTACCCAACCCTGAGCCCCAATCTTCCCCCCTCTCTCATTGGTTGACGCACTTGTATTTGGTTCCCCTATATTCCTGTTATAAGGAGACCACTCGATATTGTTCTTTTTCCTTTTGGCTTATTTCACTGAGCATGATCCCTTCTAGTTCCACCCATGTTGCTGCGAATTGCATGTGTTTATCTTTTTTGAATGCTGAATAGTATTCCATTGTGTATATGTACCACATCTTCTTGATCCAGTCATCTATTTTTGGGCATCTGAGTTGTTTCCATATCTTTGCTATTGTAAATAGTGCTGCAATAAACATACAGGTGCATGTATCCTTTTGGACTAGTGTTTTTTTGTCCTTTGGGTAGATTCCCAAAAGTGGTATTGCCGGGTCGTATGGTAGCGCCACGTTTATTAATTTGAGGAACACCATACGGTTTTCCACAGTGGTTGGACCAGTTTGCATTCCCACCAGCAGTGTAGAAGAGTTCCTTTTTCTCCACATCCTCGCCAGCATTTGTTGTTGCCTGTTTTTTTTAATGTGCACCATTCTCACTGGCATGAGGTGGTATCTCATTGTGGTTTTGATTTGTATTTCCCTGATTATAAGTGGTTGAACATTTTTTCATATGGCTGTTGGCCATTTGTTTTTCTTCTTTGGAGAAGTGTCTTTTTAGCTCTTCTGCCCATTTTTTGACTGCATTGTTGACTTTGTTTTTGTTGAGTTGTGTGACATCCCTGTGGATTTTAGTTTTCAGTCCTTTTTCAGTTGTATTGTGTGCAAAGATTTTCTCCCAATTAGTAGGGTGTCTGTTTTGATTGTTGTGTCTTTTGCTGTACAGAAGCTTTTTAGTTTGATGTAGTCCCATCTGTTTATCTTTTCCTTGACTTCCTTTGCTTTTTGGGATGTGTCTTTAAAGATTTTGCTAAGATGTATGTCATGTACCGTTTTGCCTATATTTTCTTCCATAAATTTTATGGTTTCAGGTCTTACGTTCATGTCTTTTATCCATTTTGAGTTGGTTTTTGTGCATGGTGTGAGGTAGTAGTCTAGCTTCATTTTTTGCATGTAGCAGTCCAGTTTTCCCAGCACCATTTATTGAACAAGCTAACCTTGTTCCATTGCATATTCTTCACTCCTTTGTCAAAGATTAGTTGTCCATAGTTATGTGGATTTATTTCTGGGTTTTCTATTCGATTCCATTGGTCTGTGCTTCTGTTTTGGTTCCAGTACCATGCTGTTTTAATTATTATGGCTTTGTAGTATAGTTTGAAATCTGGGAGTGTAATTCCTCCATTTTCTTTCTTTTTAGTCAGGAGAACTTTGGCTATTCGAGGTTTTTTGTGGTCCCATATGAATTTCATCAATATTTGTTCTATTTCTTTGAAGAATGTCATTGAGATTTTTATTGAAATAGCATTGAATCTGTAAATTGCTTTTGGTATTATGGCCATTTTGATAATGTTAATTCTTCCAATCCATGAACATGGGATATCTTTCCATTTTTTTGTGTCCTCCTCTATTTCTCTTAATAGGGTCTCATAGTTTTCTTTGTATAAGTCCTTTACCTCTTTTGTTAGGTTTATTCCAAGGTATTTTTTGTTTCTTTGTTTCAGTTTTGAAGGGGGTAATTCTCTTGATTTCTTCTTATTCTGACTGACTGTTTGTATATAGCAAGGCTACTGATTTTTGTGCGTTGATTTTTTATCCTACTACTTTACCAAACTAGTCTATAATTTTGAGTAGTTTTTCCATGGAGTTTTTTGGATTTTCTATGTATATTATCATATCGTCTGTGAAAAGTGATAATTTAATTTCTTCTTTCCCTATTTGGATTCCTCGTATATCTTTCTCGTTTTATTGCTCTGGCTAGAACTTTCAGTATTGTATTGAAGAGCAATGGTGAGAGTGGACATCCTTGCCTTGTTCCTGATCTTAGGTGAAAGGCTTTCAGCTTCTCACCATTGAGGATAATATTGGCGGTGGGTTTGTTGTATATGGCTTTTATTATATTGAGGTATGTTCCTTATATCCCAAGGATTTCGAGGGCCTTTATCATGAATGGAGGTTGCACTTTGTGAAATGCTTTCTCAGCATCTATTGATATGATCATATGGTTTTTATTTTTCTTTTTGTTGATGTGTTGGATTACACTGATTGATTTTCGGATGTTGAGCCATTCTTGTGTCCCTGGAATAAATCCCACTTGGTCGTGGTGTATTATCTTTTGGATGAATTGTTGGATCCTGCTGGCTAAGATTTTGTTGAATATTTTTGCATCGGTGTTCATTAGAGAGATTGGTCTGCAGTTTTCTTGTGTTGCCTTCGTTTGGTTTTGGTATTAGTGTAATATTGGCCTCATAGAACATGTTTGGTAGTATTACTTCCTTCTCAATTTTTTGAAAGAGTTTGTGTAAGACAGGGATTAGTTCATTTTTGAACGTTTGGTAGAATTTGTTTATGAAACCATCTTGTCCTGGGCTTTTGTTTTGGGGGAGGGTTTTGATTACTGTTTCAATTTCACTTCTTATGTTGGCCTGTTTAGATGTTTTATATCTTCTTTATCTAGTTTTGGGTGGTTGTATAGTTTTAGGAATTTGTCCATTTCCATTTCCTCTAAATTGTTGAACTTGTTTCCATATAGTTGTTCATAGTAATTTCTGATTATTCTTTTGATTTCTGCTGTGTCTGTTGCAATTTCTCCTCCTTCATTTATGATTCTACTTATTTGTGTTCTCTCCCGTCTTTTCTTTGTAAGCCTGGCTAGAGGTTTGTCTATTTTGTTTATTTTTTCAAAGAACCAGCTTTTGGTTTCATTGATCCTCTGGATTATTTCTTTTTATTTCCATTTCATTTATTTCTGCTTTGGTTTTTATGATTTCCTTTCTTATGTTGGCTTTTGGGGTTTTTTGTTGTTCATTTTCTAGTTCTTTGAGATGGGAGATTAGATTGTTTCTTTGAGTTGTTTTTGTTTCTTGATGTGAGTCTGTATTGCTATATATTTCCCTCTTATTACTGCTTTTGCTGTGTCCCAGACATTCTGGAATGTTGTGTCTTCTTTGTCATTCATTTCTAGGTATTTTTTAATTTCTTCTTTGATTTCCTCATTAGTCCAGTGATCTTCCAGTAGTATGGGTTTCAATATCCATGAAGTAAGAGGATTCCTTTTTTTCTTTTCATGGTTTATTTCTGATTTGATCACTTTATGATCTGAGAAGATAGTAGGTATGATTTTGATCTTAGCGTATCTGTTGAGGTTTGTTTTCTGACCTAGTTGTGATCAGTGTTGGAGTATGATCCATGGGCACTTAAGAAAAATGTGTATTCAGATTTTGGGGGATGTAGTGCCCTATAAATATCTTTTAGGCCCCTGTGGTCTAGGTCCTTATCTAGAGCTTTAGTGTCCTTGTTTGTTTTTCATCTTGTTGATCTGTCCATTAGTGAGAGTGGGGTGTTGAGATCTCCTACTATACATGTATTTTCTTTGATGTCTTTTTTCATGGATGATAATAATTGTCATGATAACATATGATGATAATGATGATATGATATATCATGATGATAATATATATTTTGGTGCTCCTTCATTTGGGGAGTATATGTTGATTAGGGTTATATCATCCTGCCGTATTGTCCCCTTTATCATGATGTAGTGTCCACCTTTGTCTCTTTTTACCTTTTTTAGTTTGAAGTCTATTTTATCTGATATAACTATAGCTGTCCCTGCCTTCTTTTTTGGTCCGTTTGTTTGTAGGATTTTTTTCCAGCCTTTTACTTTCATCTGTGTTTATCTTTTGTAGTTAAATGTGTTTCTTGTAGACAGCAGAAGGTTGGGTTCTGTTTTTTGATCCATGTTGCTACTCTGTGCCTTTTTATTGTTGAGTTTAGTCCATTTATATTTAGAGTTAATATTGATACCCTGGCATGTATATTTGCCATTCTATTTATCTTTTTGTGTTTTTATTTCTTGTTTCATTCTGATCTTCTTTTTCATTCCTCTGTTTGTTTCAGTTTTTGGACTTCTTGTAGTATTTTTTGGAGTGGGAGTTTAGTCATGACGAATTTCTGAAGTCTCTGTTTGTCTGGGAAGGTCCTTATACTTTCTTCATAGAGGAAGGAGATCTTTGCGGGGTAAAGTATTCTTGGTTGGCATTTATTGTCTTGGAGTTTGTTGAATATGTCCCTCCATTCTCTCCTTACCTGTATCATTTCTTCGGGGAAGTCTGATGTCATCTTTTCTGGCTTATTTCACTGAGTATGATCCCCTCTAATTCCATCCATGTCGCCGCAAATTGCATGTGTTTATCTTCTTTGAATGCTGAATAGTATTCCATTGTGTATATGTACCACATCTTCTTGATCCAATCATCTATTTTTGGACATCTGGGCTGCTTCCATACCTTTGCTATCGTGAACAGTGCCGCAATGAACATACGGAATCATGTATACTTTTGGATTAGTGTTTTTGTGTTCTTTGGGTAAATTCCCAAAAGTGGTACTGCTGGGTCGTATGGAAGCTCCATGTTGAGCAGTTTGAGGAATCGCCATACAGCTTTCCATAGTGGTTGGACCAGTTTGCATTCCCACCAGCAGTGTAGAAGAGTTCCTTTTTCTCCACATCCTTTCCAGCATTTGTTGTTGCCTGTATTTTTAATGTGTGCCATCGTCACAGGTGTGTGGTGGTATCTCATAGTGGTTTTGATTTGCATTTCCTTGATTATAAGTGATGTTGAGCATTTTTTCATGTATCTGTTGGCCATTTGCTTTTCTTCTTTGGAGAAGTGACTTTTGAGCTCTTCTGCCCATTTTTTGACTGGGTTACTGGCTTTGTTTTTGTTGAGTTGTGTGAGTTCTTTGTAAATTTTTGTTATCAGTCCTTTATCAGATGTATTGTGTGCAAAAATCTTTTCCCAGTTGGTAGGGTGTCTGTTAGTTTTGGTTAATGTCTCTTTCACTGTACAGAAGCTTTTTATTTTGATGTAATCCCATCTGTTTATCTTGTCTTTCACTTCCTTCGCTTTGAGGGATGTGTCTTTAAAGATTTTGCTGTTATGTATGTTGTGTAGAGTTTTGCCTATATTTTCTTCTATACATTTTATGGTTTCAGGTCTTACATCCAGGTCTTTTATCCATTTTGAGTTGACTTATGTGCAGGGTGTGAGGTAGTAGTCTAGCTTCATTTTTTTGCATGTGACTGTCCAGTTTTCCCAGCACCATTTATTGAATAGACTGTCCTTGTTTCACTGCATTTTCTTTGCTCCTTTGTCAAAGATTAGTTGTTCATAGATATGTGGCTTTAATTCTGGGTATTCTATTTGGTTCCATTGGTCTGTCTGTTTTTGTTCCAGTGCCATGCTGTTTTAATTATTATGGCTTTGTAGTATAGTTTGAAATCAGGGAGTGAAATTCCTACGTTTTCTTTCCTTTTAGTTAGTAGGGCTTTAGCTATGCGAGGTTTTTTGTGGTTCCATATGAATTTCATCAGTAGTCAATCTATTTCTTTGAAGAATGTCATTGAGATTTTTATCGGAATAGCATTGAATCTGTAAATTGCTTTTGGTAGGATGGCCATTTTGATAATGTTAATCCTTCCAATCCATGTGTAAGGGATGCCTTTCCATCTTCTTGTGTCTTCTTCTATTTCTTTCAACAGAGTTTTGTAGTTTTCTTTGTATAAGTCCTTTATGTCTTTTGTTAGGTTTATTCCCAGATATTTGATTTTTTTGGTTTCGATTTTGAAGGGGATGGATTTCTTAATTTCTTCTTCTTCAGATTGGGTGTTTGCATATAGGAAGGCTACTGATTTTTGTGCATTGATTTTGTAGCCTGCTACTTTACTGAACTGGTCTATTATTTTGAGTAGTTTTTCTATGGAGTTTTCAGGGGTTTGTATATATATTATCATATCGTCTGCAAATAGAGACAGCTTAATTTCTTCTTTTCCTATTTGGATCCCTTGAATGTCTTTCTCTTGTCTGATTTTCTGGCTAGGACTTCCAGTATTATATTGAAAAGTAATGGTGAGAGTGGACATCCTTGCCTTGTTCCTGATCTTAGGGGAAAGGCCTTCAGCTTCTCACCATTGAGGATAATATTGGCCGTGGGTTTGTCGTATATGGCTTTTATTATGTTGAGGTATGTTCCTTCTATTGCAAGGATTTCAAGGGTTTTTATCATAATGGGTGTTGCACTTTGTCAAATGCTTTCTCAGCATCTATTGATATGATCATATGGTTTTTATTTTTATTTTTCTTGATGTGTTGGATTACATTGATTGATTTTTGGATGTTGAACCATCCTTGTGTCCCAAGTGGGAATAAATCCCATTTGGTCGTCGTGTTTTATCTTTTGGATGCATTGTTGGATCCTATTGGCCAAGATTTTGTTAAATATTTTTGCATCAGTATTCATTAGGGAGATTGGTCTGTAGTTTTCCTTTTTTGTGTTGTCTTTGTCTGGTTTTGGTCTTAGAGTAATATTTGCTTCATAGAATTTGTTTGGTGTATTCCTTCCTGCTCAATTTTTTTAAAAAGTTTGTGTAATATAGGGACTATTTCGTTTTTGAATGTTTGGTAGAATTCATTTGTGAAAACATCTGGTCCTGGGCTTTTGTTTTTGGGGAGGTTTTTAATTACTGTTTCAATTTCACTACTTGTGATTGGTCTGTTTAGGTGTTCTATATCTTCTTTGTCTAGTTTTGGGTGACTGTATAGATTTAGGAATTTGTCCATATCCTCTAGGTTGTTATACTAAAAGTATTACCTATTTTTTAACCCTACCATTAGTTTGTTGCATTGTAGAAATGTGGAAACTAATGACCAGACGTTAAGTTTCTAGTGCAACATCACAGATAGAAGTGGAAGTTAGATTTAAAAAAATGTTCTCCTGACTGGTATATATATGGTTTCTTCACTGCGCAGATGGCCTGAGCTTTCTGAAACAGTTCCTACTTCTGCACCTTTCTTCCATAATTTACATTTCACTGAACTCAGTAAGTCCTCCAAATTCAAGTTTATCACAAGGTCACTGACTTTTCAGTGAGATTAAAACCAGCAATTTGACAAATGTAAAATCCCCTTCAAAGGTGTATCTTCTCATAATGTTTAGCCACAACTGAGTGACATCTTGCCTTTCAGTTATATGACATTTCTACAGAAACTCAGAAAATTATATCCATGTGATAATAATATAGGTAGAGGTTACTTGAAAGATGTATTTCATAATGAAAATCATTTTTACATCAAAATATTTAGAAACTTAGTTTTAATGCTTTGGGGGTAAAAAATAGTATCTGCAAGTTCCTAGGGGTAAAGAGAAGGTAAGCATTGAAATTCAGTGCTTTTGTTGTTTTAATGTTCTCAAGAAAATATAGCTAACTGGAAAAGGGTAGCTTAGAGCAGTTCCACTACCTGTATGTATCACAGCTTAGAAGCAAATCTTCTAATCAATCTTCCCTTCAGAAAGCTTTCAATGTAAATAAATAGCATATATGGGATTATTAAGTATGTGATGCATTGTCTTTGGTTAAACTAATTAATGATAATAACAGTTATATTTTGGAGTGTTAGTTATGTGCTAAATTGTGGGCTAAGCACATGGACATTCTGAGGAATGATCTGAATAAGTATTTGTTGGAATAAATACATGGAACAATCTCTGGAAGATACAATTTTTCTCTGACTATCATCCCCACTTTCTATTCTAGTATTTCTTTGGAAGTAACCTCCCCATAATCTCTGTGGTCCTCTGAGAGTCTTCAGTCATGGTGTTCTATTTTCTCTAACTAAAAGGAAGATGCACAAACCCCACACTGGCCATGGAGAGTGCCATCATCAGCCGGACCACAATAATAACTCAAACAGACTCAGTCAGATCATTGCTTTGCCTGAGGGAGCAATGATCCCTCTGACCTTTCAACTCTGAGGCTATGAGAATAGAGATAGAGGACTTCTGAAGCCTGATACAGGGAAAGTATGAGGAGAAAGCTGAGTAAGGAGTAAAAAATCAAGAAGTGAATTGAAAATCACTGTCCTACCACCACCTTTAGTACAGTGCCTTAAGTCAAGCTACCTTTGGATTTCAGTTAGGTAGCCAAATCAATTTACCTTTGTCAAAACAGTTGGATTTGAATTTCTGTCACTTGTAGCTAAGAGAGGCCATAATAAACTTTGTGAATGAATTGCATTTCACAGATGAGCAAGTCTCCAGGAAAGTCTAATGTCTGCCATTCTTGAAGACATCACATAATTAAGAACTTTTATTTCTCTAGTTGGCAACAGTTTGTGAGCTGTGATCTAAATCTCAATCCTCCTTATCACCAATGGAAAACTTTTAAGATAGCTGAGATCAGCACAGTGAAATTAACTGGTATACCCAATATACAGTTTTGAGCACTGCATCAAATAATGGTTGGAAGAGGAAGAGGAGATGATAAAGAAATAAGAATCCTGCCTCAAGGAATACTGAATTAAAGAAAGTTCAGAGAGACCCAAGAATAAGTCATTACAATATAATGTGATATGTCTTATATTAGAGTTACTTATTCGCAGTGAGCTCTATGAGCAAGAAAACAGTATGAAAAGATATCTAAAGAATGTGAAATTTCCCAAGGGGAATAATACCTAAACTGAAAATTGAAAGAATAGAAACTTGCCCATAATAGAAAGTAGAATGAATATCCGTGACCAACAACATATTTTCAAGGACATGGGAACATGCAGTTCCAAGCATGGATTTTGACAAGTATCCAATTCGAGAACCTACCTTCACTAGCACTGCCCTTTCTCCTTGAACCGAATAATTAGTCCTTTATTTCCAGTGTTTTGGTTACTTTTCTATAATGTTTTAAGGTAAGTCTACTTCATTCAATGCAATGAATGTTTATTGAGTACTTTGTTATGCCAGACTCTGCACTAAGAAATGAACAGACATGTGTGGGCAGGGGTGGAGCATAGGCAGGAGTTTTTTGGGGAGAGCTGAGTTGGGTGACAGAGAACACACTTACAACTGTCAGGTACTTCATGTAGTTTCTCCAGAAAGAAGAGATACAAATAGGTCATCTCAACATACTGGACTAAGTACACATTTTTTGCTCTAAGAGCACAAAGAAAGGAAGTTACCTGGAGGCTATGACATTTGACCTGAATCTTAAAGAAAGAGCTAGAACAAGACTGATGGAGTAAAAGACACAAGGGTATTTCAGGTCGAATGCATAGAGTAGTAAAACTATACACATAAAGCAAAGAATTCCAAATAATGTGCTATTATTTCAGCAGAAAAGTATAAAGCAGAAGAAAATGGCTGGAAAGGTAGAGAGAGAATGGGTCACAGAAGACTGAATGTTCTAAAACTTTATTTCACAGGTGAGGAGCCATCAAAATGTTTTAAGCAGAAGTGTGATAATGCCATTCTGGTTTTAGCTGCAGAGTGGATAATAAACTAAGCAGGAGGGAACAGAGGATTGAACTGTTAGTGAGAAGGCCACTGCTCTCAGGTTAAGGATGGGGAAGGGGAGGCACATGGGCTGGTGGTGGGAAACAAAAAAAAATCTTAATAAAGCACTATAAAAAGAAACAAACACACACTTATACACAAAGAAGGCCAGGGTACGTTTTAAGCCTATTGGATGCATTTTTTAAATGCAGTTTGGGTAGCAGTTACAATTCAGGACCTATATACTACATTCTCTATTGGCCAAGTCTTTGGTGCAAAGGGTGTCAAAATCCCTTGGCTTTCTGGATCATAAAATCAAGGTTATCATACAGTTGACTGTGTAAATTACCGCTGGAAGTCATATCTAAGGTTAGCTGTTAAAGAAGCCTCTCCACCCTTCAAGTATTTCTCTATTAATAATTTCACTTGATTCTTCCATCAGTAAGACTAACCAATGAAAACATTGTTGGCAGGGAAACAAATTATACAGTCCATTACTCAAACCAATGCAGTAAAATCAACTTATTTAGAGGGACTCTATTATTTGTTTTAAAGACCTATTGAAGCACTTATTATAACATCTCAGGGATAAATTCCATATACAGATCATTTCAGAGTTGTACTGGAATAGATCTACATAGTGCATTTATCCAGGTTTTCTTTTTAATGTGATTTATTTTCCACAAATGTGACATTTGATCACACAATCCATAATCATCACTATAGTGAATTTAAAAAGTAATTCCAAAGCTATATTTTTTACAGGTATAATGTGTAGACTAAAGTTTTAAAAGTTAGTATGATTAGGAAGTACAGAGGAACTGGTTTTTGAAGTATTTAAAATATTTCAAAGTCCTATAAAAAACCCCAATACAAATTCTGCATTTATGGTAATCTGTGCTTGTTTGGTATATTTGTGCTCTGATATACTTCTATATAAGCTTAAGAAATAGTGCCAATCATCAGTGTGTATTATTATTATAGCTTACTCATCCAATTTGATGCATTAGCTTGAGAATTCATAGTTATGACTTAAAGTAGCTCGTTACTTGACAGCACTAAAAGTAAATTCCATTTTTCTCGTGAAAAAAGTTAGAAAGATACAGGCATATGCCATAAAATAGAAAGAAAATCTAAACTATCAAGGACTTAAAAATTAGGTGATCAAAGGATCATCTACCAAACTACCCTTGTATTTTAGCTACTAGTGAATCAATTCACCTTTGTGGTCAATGTAGTTGCATTTGGATTCCTACTACTTGTGGCCTTAAGAGGCCAGTCCAAGCTTTGTGAAGGAATTCCATTTCACAGATGAAAAAAACTGAGACTCTGAAATGTCCAATAAATTACTCAAGGTCATGTGAATGAATGGTAAAGCTGAGACTTAAGTCTAGGTCTCTAGACTATGTAACATATCTAGAATTATTGGTGGATCAGATAAGTGTTAATTTCATTGTCACTCTTCTATTCAACCAATTTTATAAACAGGACATTCATTAATGCAAGACTTTGTGAAAACCAACTCCTTTCCCTCACTGCACACTTGAAGATGTGATGGCAAGACTTCACCCTCATACCCTCAGTCTCCCAGAAAGCCCTGCATCCCATGCATAAACTGTTCAGCATGCATCATTCTTTTGACAACAGTGATTTGTCCAAAGATAGGATTAAGGCTCATTGTATAACAATCATAATCATAAAAATGCTTTAGAAGTTTCTTCTGAATGGTTAATGAAGTGAACACTGTCACTGAGGTAGGTTAGATTACACTCTATATTGCCAAGGGGCTTCTGCCCATGTATTGTCTCTGGAACTCAGGCTGACGGACACCCCTTCTCAACAGGCTTCCATGATCACAGAACTAGGGAAGAGAGACTACAGCAAACTACAAAAACTTCCTTTCCTTTTCAATTCATTAGCTAAAATAAATCATATGAGTTTAATATGCATTTTCAATGCATAGCCCATCTCAGTGTTATCTTTTGCCCACTGGAAATGAACATTAAAAGCCTCTCCCAACCCTGAAATTGTCTGCAATTCTAGTTTCCCTCCTGTCCCGTGAATCCATGCTTGCACACCAACCAATAAATTTCTGAGTTACCTGCTTCTTGCAGTTCTTGGTAAGGGTAAACAATAATAAGCACACACTCTGACAACACTGTTTGCTAACATCTTCACCTAGAATTCAAGATCATTAAGCACATTATACATCTATCATAAATAATAAATAAATGACTAATAGATACTAAATATCTAATACAGTAAAGCTTTAGAAGTAAATTTTATATCTGATTTTTCATTGGATATAATCATAATAAAGTAAATACCATTAAATGATTTAAATTATACTACACATTTGATACATATATTTTTGCTGCAGCAAATTACCATCACTTAATGACTTAACACACAAATGTATGAGCTTTGAGTTTTGACTGTGTGACGTCTGATGTGGTGTTCACTGAGCTAAAATCAAGATGTCAGCAGTACTATATTCCTTTCTGAGGTTGTTTCGTAGAATATTTCCTTGCCATTTCCAGATTTTAGATACCATCCACATTCTTTGTCTATGACCATCATCAGAATAAGCAATATTGCATCTTTCTCACTCATCTTATGCAGTCACGTCTCCCTCTGACTGCAGCAGGAAAGTATTCTCTGGTCTTAAGGACTTATGATTAGTTTGAGTTCATCCAGATAATCCAAGATATTTTTCTTCTCTCAGGGTCCTTATCTTAACCACATCTGCAAAATCCCTTTTGTTAGGTAAGGCAGTATAATCACAGGTTCTGGGGATTAGGAAACTTCATGGGGGAGGGGGTGGAGATTTATTCTGCCTGGCATTATATACCTGATTCCTCAAACACCTGATTAGACCAAACTACACAAATGCAATTATGATAAAACTTAGCTCTCTATTTAGACAAATCTATCCAAAAGTAACACCCAAGGTTAAAGCAATTTGTTTATTGTAAACTAGTTTTGTGTGGTCCTAAAATAATAGCTAGGCTTAGTTTGAAATCTCCATTGGGTAACAGGAAAGTAACTATGAAAATCTTTGGTAAGGATAAGATGGATTTTTTAAATTCTGCTTAGTTGGCATTACATAATCCATTGTTCTGTCAGTTTGCCATATTGACCTGGTCTGTTGGAATTATTTAAAAGTTCATACAAACCCTATTAGCATAATATTATAATTAGAATGGCTATGTAGAGATTTCATATCCTGAAAAATAAGAGGTTGAGTCTATGTTAACAACTTATTTTGAGAAATTTGCCTAATTTATTGTCCAGGGAAATGCTTATAACTTTTGCTAACTGATAATTGTGTAGGAACTGATCATTCCTTCCCAGACAACAGAGTTTTCAGAATTCAAAAACTTTTGTCTTTTTACAACTCCCTCTTTTTATTCTTCTTTTGTCTTATTACAACTCCCTCTTTTTATTCTTCATTGCTTAGATATCTTTTACAATATAGAGACCAATATCTAATAAATGTAATAACTTTTTTGAAAAAAAGTGTGTGTGTGTGTGTATATATATACACACACACACACACATATAAACAACACACATGTGTGTATATATGCCTGTGTGTGTATTATCCCCACTTACCAAAATAAATTCAAACAAAGGATATTAGTTATAATTTAACAACCGGGACAGTTCAAGTGCCAATTTAGCAAGACAGATGCCAGAACCCAAGAACGGATGCCAGTTATAAAGAACCCACTGGCATATCCGTCGTCAGGCTTATCGAATATTAATGATTTTCACACTGCAACTTTTCTTAATACTTGATGTTTTCTTTTTAGATATTATTATGAACTATAAACTTAACAAGCTAAAATCATTTTAATAAACTATAATGGCTATGGTAGTTAATATCGTTGGCTTTGTTACTTTTTCCTGATAATGGACTTGAATGTCTTGGTCTACGGAAACACTTTACTTTGGCTCTTTTCTCCTTTCAGCACTGCCCTTTCAAGGAAATTGGAGTCCTTTTCTTAGGGAAGGTTGTTGAACTTCCGCATCAAGATGTGAGATGGAAGAGAGTTGGTTGTGGCCAAAATTGCCTCAATAATTGGGCCACTTGTAAAAGAGCTGTAAAAAGTACATTTTAAAGTCACTGACTATTCCAAGATTTTCAATATATATTACAGTGTTTTATACAACTCTGTTTAAAGAATAAGGTTTCATACTTTATAACGTTCTACTACCTAAACATCTCAAAGGCATGTCTACACTCAAACTCTTTATTCCAGTTCTTGGGGAAATAATTCATATTTTCTGATGATTATAAACTTATTAAAATATGTATCAATAAAATGCATATTCCAGTAGGAAACTGTTTTGTGTTCATTTTATTTAGCCAATTGTAGTTATACCACAAACATAAGATGAACTGTGTTGAATACCACTCCAAACTGAGACTGACAACCATGAACAACAGACTTATGAAAATGCTTGCTTAGGTGAAATAATTGTTTTTTTCCTTTATTTCACATGTTACTTAGAGAAAATCAGATGAACAGTTATTAAGGGCTTAAAAGCTTAGTAAATATCATGATTCAAGTTTAAAAATGCATGATCCTATTTCAAAGTTCACGTATTTAGCCTCCATATTACCCAGAAACGTAAGATGAACACAAATCCATCTCCCTATGGCCAGTCGGGATGAACAATGCATTTTGAAAATATTTTCTCCAAAATGATTAGGTCTTCTAGAGCAAACACTAGGTGACTATTAAAAATATTAGGCAGGGCCTCCCTGGTGGTGCAATGGCTTAAGCGCAGTGCTGTGGATCTGTCAGTAGCTACCGCCTGAGTTCAATGCCTGGCCGGGGAGATTCCCACATGGCGCGGCAGACCTCTCCTGTCTCACCCACTGCTCCCCTCAGCAGTGTATTTCAGTCGATCTGCCTGTTCTGCTCCCCACTCTGACTCTGGTGAACCCTCTCACCACCCCGCACCTCTGGTCTGCACCCCAGCTTGTATGCAAAAATGAATAAATCTTTAAAAAAATAAAAAATAAATAAAAATATTAGGCAGACTAATCATTCTCTATTTAGAGGAGCTTAGTTTCTCTCATTTGATGTTAGATTCTTGGAATTTACCTATCCATTCCTTCAATAAAAAGTGTATCTATCATTTATTGTTTTAAGAACTGCGAATAAAATAATAAAGTAAATGAACATTTTCTGAAAATCTGTTTTAACTTTTGCTATCCCACCCAAGTCCCTCCTCCTAGACATTTTTTACTAATACTTAAGAACGCTACTAAAGTATCCTATTTTCTAGAAAACCTGTTTTGATATTGATACCATAAAACTGAAAGAAGTACTTTCCATGTGTTTCCAGAATTCTATTTAGTTCATTTGTAACATTTTACCCCTGATGACCAATGGCTATTTTCTTGTCTGCATTCACCCTGACTCTCAGAATCTTACACACACACACACACACAAAAAAAAAAAAAAAAAAATTCACTGCATCTTTCCTCATGGTGTCCCGATTCCCTATGAAGTGATTAAGGCTATCATTTCTCCATTGATATTTACTAACTGCATTAATGTCGGTTAATGCTGAGATGGTATCTGTACCTTCCAAACACTATTCTTTAATGATGCAAGAGACAAGCACTGCAGAATTATAAATGCACCTTTTGGTAGGTACATAGAGAGCACAAAGGAGGGACAATTAATTGTGTCCTGCTGAGCCACAGTCATATCAAAGGAGAGATGACATCTACAGCTATCTGCATCTATAGGGGCAGAACATATAAAGGAGACCTGATCAGTGAGTCCCTACTAATTATTTTTCTTGCACCTTAACAAAACTATACTTAGTTTTTTCCTGTTTACCTTTACCTAAAAAGTCATGGAGTTCCCTACACTGAAAGAAAGATGAGAACAGAATGTCTCCCCATTTCAAGTTAATCAATGCTTTGCTGTGAACTGAACGAATAAGTAGATAAATATGCCACACCAAGGGCTAAGTGACTGAAAGACAGAAGCTTATTGACTGTCACTTCTGTCAAACTGTCCTAATTTCACACTCTGGTACTCTTCCTATTATGGAAAGGAAAAGATACCAAGTTGGAACAATGATCAAGAGAAACACAGGCTGAAATGAAACTGGTTTTTGTAATTTGTCTTCAGAAAAGACTTAAGGCAGAGATTAGCAATTCACATTAAAATAGAGAGAGAATGACATCTACTGGTTGAGAGAATGTGGCCTTGTAGACCACTGGCAGTGTTTTATACCTATGAAGTTTAAATATTTCTGTTTTTCCTTATTCATAAAACTCCAATTAATGATAATGAGAATTATCTACACACAAAGGGGGAGGAATTGACCTATTATCTGCGCAGTTCTAATAAAAATGAAAGAAAATTAATCCTTAATTGACGAGGATTGCAGTTGAAAGTATTTTACAAATGCTTTTAAATGACTTTGACTCTTCCTTTATATATGTAAACAGCATTTCATGACCATTCTTACAAAAACTAAGTCATTTTCTTACAAATAAAAACTAGCAATTTGTGTATGAATTTTTATTTATTTTTTATTCTAGTTATCATAGGAATTTCCTGCACTAAAGATTATTAGTACCCTTAAATGCAACCATCAAAAGAAACTCATGTGACCTTGCTTTAGTGATGAGTTCTTAGATTATGCACGAAACCATAGTCCCCAACCAAAAACAAACGACACAGACTTCATTAAAGTTCTGTGAAATAAACTGTTAGAGAATGAAAAGAAAAGCCATGGACTAGGAAAACAGATTTGAAAATCACATATCTGATAAAGGACTTGTATTTAAAATATACACAAAACCCCTAAAATGTAACAATCATAATAGAACCAACAACTGAATTCAAAAATGGTAAAATGTTCTGAGCAGACAGGTGGTAAATAAGCATATGAAAAACTGTACAGCAGAGTTTGTTATGAGGAAAATGCAAAGTGAAACAGTGAGGTAGCACTACCTACCTATCTAGTGACTAAAATCAAAAACACTGATAATACAAATTTGCATGCAACATCAGAGCTGGTGGTAAAAATGCACAGTGTGCAGTCATCACTTTGGTGATACTTTAGAATTTTGGTAGTCTCATGATTCTGCCTTGTGATGAAATACTATTCAGCAATAACAATGAATAACCTATCAAACCATGGAGAAACATCGATGAAACATATATACATACTGTTAAGTGAAAGAAACTATGGATTACTAATTAAAAGAAAGAAAAAGCTCCCTTCTATACAGTTCATTTGGATCACATTTGGGAAAAGGCAAAACTATAGAGATGGTAATAAAATTCCTGAGATTTAGAGTTGGTGAACACCAGAGCATTATTTTAGGAAGTGAGATTACTCTGTACAGCAATGTAATATTGGATATATAATATGTACATGTTAATACTCAGAATCTCACAGCACAAAGAATAAGCCTTAATACATAGAAATTCTAAAAATCAAGTGGTTGAGGAGCCCAAGACAGCCTGGAGACTCTGAAAAAATGTCCAACTATATCAGAAATGCATGAAACAATCTCACCAAAGGGAGAGGGAAGAAAACAGTTACCCTAAGTAACATTGGAGACAATGGAGACTGTAAAACTAAAGACCAAAGGAATTGTAGTAAGTGCAGTGCTGTAGTTGATGGAGTGTTTTCCCATGATCATATGGATCAAAAAGCACAGTACAAGCACTACGCACATTCAAAAGCACAGTTACATTTAAATGAATATGCAAATGGAAGACAAATGGTGACAGTTCTCAGTGTTGGAGGAAAAGGTTCCAGATGAGGAAAGGGGGAAGCCCAGAATAATCCATATGATACAGTATAAAAGTAGATAAAATAGCATGATTTCATATTTAGCTTACTATTGATACTGATAAATGTATGTACACAGGTTGTATACTGATATATGAATATACACACATCTATTAAAAGTTCCCAGTTCCATTTGCTGAGATGGTCTAGGAGCACAGACATCCCTTAACAAAGAGGTCCTTTGTACCCTGAATTTTACATTACTTAGTAATTAAGATCTCATTGCACCCCACCTAGTCATACATATGTTTCACAATCTAACACCAACTTCACAACTGTATAAATAGGATCCATATCTCTTCTGACTGACAGCTCCAGTGGGATAGTTAAAGACAACATAGATAATGATTGTCAAGGGAAAAATCCTCTCTAGTAATAAACTTAAGGACATAGAGTGACAAGCTTCATTCATCTACTCAATCCTGCAAACTTTTATTATGTGCCTACTGTATTCTGGGAGCTTTAGGACGTTTGGAAAACATAAAACAACAAAACTAAGCTTTCATCATAGTGGAAATCAGTCACGTCAAAAGACAAAATCAACACAAGTAAACTAAGAATATTAAAAGAATATTGAAAGGGTGACAAGTGTTACAGGCAAGTAAATCGGGGAATGACAGAAAGAAATTAGGTTAGGCCGACTCAAGAATGGGAATGGTCTCTCTGAAACAATATTTGAGGCTATATTTGTGTCTGCGATGGAAAAAAATTAAAAGATTAACATTTATTCTGTTAACATATGAAAAGTTTGGGGGAGAGCTTGACATTATGGGTCTTCTCAAAAAGGTCAAGTAAGATTTTCTCAATGTGCCCAGAGTAGGCCTCCTGTCACTTTGCTATGGGAAGTAGAGGCCAATCAAGGACCTGCGTGCCTTGGATGGTCTGTCGCAATTTTAAGAATATAGCACTATTCACAATAGTCGTTGTAGAAACAACCTAAGTGCCCAGCAACAGAAGAGTGGATTACAAAGATGTGTTACATGTACACAAAGGAATACTATGCAGTTATTGATAAAATGGTGGATGGAACTAGAGCGAATTATGCTAAGTAAAATCAGAAGGATAAAGAGAAATACCAGATGATTTATCTCACATGTGGAATACCGAGAAACAAAACAAAGAGAGACAGCCAAATTAAAACAAACCCTAGGAATCTGTCTTTAGAATTGAAGAAACTTTGAGCAAAAGGTGCAGAGGGTGGGGTGGGTACAGTGGAATTTTCCGGGTCAGTGTGGGTGCCCTAGTGGTGGGTGCACTGCATTAGCATACATCTGAATAGGTATAAACCTATAGCTCTATATACAGTGTTGTAAATCTAACCTCAATAAAAAAATGATTACAGGTATTCCCTGGTGGCACAACGGGTTAAGTCTCAGCCTATGAAGCTATCCGCAGCCACTGCAGCACAAGTTCATTGCCCAGCCCGGGAGCTAACCCACATGGCACAGCAGACCTCTCCTGTCTTGCCCGCTACTCCCCTCAGCAGTGTCCTTCAGTAGATCTGCCTGTTCTGCTCCCCTCTCTGTCGCTGGTGAATCGTCTCACCACTCCCACACCTCTCACCTGCACCCCAGTTCTTGTATGTATAAATAAAAAATCTTAAAAAAAATGATTACAAAAAGAATGTGAATTATTGTTATTAATGAAGGCTTAACTGAAGGCTTGGAGAAACTTTTGTCCCTGACTACATCTTTCATCCTTCCCTAGTCAAAGAAGAGATCATCATTGTTGAACTTTCTGCCCTTTCCTAATCAGAGAAGCTATCACTGGTCCCCATTTTATGGCCTAGAAGAATGTAATTTGAAGAGTTTCATCATCTGCATGTAGGTTTATCATGGTACTTTCTATGTGAGAAGTTCAACTTTACGCCCAGAGTAAGAATGAGATAAATCCCCTTTCCTTTTCTGTCATGTGAAGTCCCTTCCTCAATGCCCCAGGTCCCAAAGTGCAGTATAAATATCCCTGCTACACACCATTATTCTTGAGCATTTCCAACCATATAAATTTTCCATATGCCTGTTATTAAATTGATTTTCCTTTGCTAACCTGAAGACGCTGCTTTGATTACTCACCCAGCTTCAAAAGAACCCAAAAGGATATGGTATGATTTCCTTTGTGCCCCAAGAACAGGAAGAAAGTAGCTTCTAAGGAGCTGGTCAATGAACAGTGGAATATTCCTAGAGGGCCAGGTTGGCCCTCATGTGACTGCAGTGCAACAGAGGAAGACAAGGCAAGTCCCTGCAGATCTAGTTAAGGGAAAACATTGCAGAAGTTTGATTTGTTTTAATATTACAACTCTGGATGCTCTGTATGAAATAATATATCAAAAGAAAGCAGAAAGACTGGAATAGGAGGCTACTTTAATAGTCGAGACTACTATCCAAATTTTGACCAGTGTCGACCAAAGCATCCCCTAACTTTCACTAATCCTCTTTGAGAACTTTGAAGAACTTTTAAATCCTTCATTTGACCCAGTTAACCTCTGTGAAAGACAGTTCTGATTTGACTTGGCTCTGTAAGCATATGCTGAACATTTCCACAGGCACTGGTGTAAGGCAAGATGTGCAAGAACAAAACCCTGCCCATGTGATCTCCCAGTCTAATAGGAAAATGGCACTAGTACAAACAATATGAGAGGATCTGCCATCTGTGGCATCAAACCAGAGTTCCACGACCCTCTCTCAAAACACCACCCGCACACTTCAGAGGATGTTTCTAGATTTTGATAATTGAGTTCTAAATGTTTGGATTTTTAGTGTCTCCTTTCTAAATCCAGTCTTCCTCTTTGCACCATAAAGAGTTACTTTTTCTTCAATGCTAACCTCCTACAATGATGCTCTCTTCCTTTCTGTCAGGAGAGTTAAGACTCCCTATGACCTTTAAGCACATTCAAGTGATCATATCTAAGTCAAGCACACAATCTAAGCATGACCATTTAATTTTTTAAATAAAACTTTCACATGAGAGGCAAAAAGCTCAAAGATGAACATGAGTTCTCTCAGCTAGGAGAAGTTGGGGTGGAAGCAAATTAAATTCAATAGATATTTTGCTTTGAATATTTCAGAGAAATTTTATTTCAAGATAAAATGGAATTCTCCATATGCTAGTGATACTATAATCAACCTAATCATCTAATTTTGATCTCCTTAGCACTTGCTCTCTTTTCATAAATATCATTAAATGGCATCAATTCAGATCAATATTACCACATTCACCTAAATAAATCCAAGTCAAGCACCACTGCACTCTAACTCATCTCCACTTTCTCACATTTATTTCACATGTTTCAGGTGTCAGAACTACATTCTAATACTGATTTTCTTCAAAAGTGAATTGGGAGGAAAAAGGCAGTTTTTAAAATCACAGCAGAATAAAGATATATGCAACAAATTAGTTAGGTATGACCAGAAAAGGAATTCATGGTCATTTCATAGTGATAATGTGCAAAACTTACTTGTGGGCAATGATGTCAATTTTTTTAACCAGCAATATATTAATGTCAGTAGAAGCTTACCCTGAATTAAAATATGTGAAAAGAGAATGGTTGAGAAAGGGAATGATTAGGAAAGCCAACTATATCACAGCAGACTTTAAATTTAAGTTTTAAGCAGAAAGAAGGAATTTTAAGATGCAAAATGTTAAATAGTAGCTTTAAGGGTAGGAGGGGATTTTAGTTTCTAATATGTTGATGGATTAGATTTCCTGAAAAGGTGTGAGAGTAGCATTCAATGAAGTCCTTGAATAAATTAAGTAATTTCCAATATGGGGAGAGAGAAATAGAGAGTCCACACTCAAGAGCAGTAAACAATGCAAGATCCAGTTGGGAATAAATGTCTATTCTGAGACAAAGATAAGAACATGAAGTTTTAGTTTCTACAATAAAGGTATGTAGAAGCAGAAACACGCTTTACAAGGGGAACTCTAAAGTGGTCCCAGGATGCTATCAACTCCTTACCCCCAGAAGAAGCAATGGTAAAACCTCTCTGAAAAAAAAAAAAAAAAGTCCCTAATGTGGACTCTAGAGATTTTCACAGATTAAGCTCAGTGTATGCGCTAACACTTAAAAAAATAATGTACAAGAAAGCAAAGATTTTAAATGAGACTAAAGACGAAGATAAACAAGATATATATATATGTGTGTGTGTGTGTATATATATATATGTATATATGTATATCTATACACATACACCCAAGTATATAAGACTACAGAATTACCAAACTGAGCCTTTTCATGAAGCTGTGCAACCATGATTACTGTCTAATTCCACAATATTCCCAACATCCCCCGAAGAAATCCCATATCCATTAGCAACCATTCCCCCTCATCCCCTTTCCCTAATCTGCTAATTCACTTTTTGTTGGTCTTTCTTAACTGAACATTTCACATAAACGAATCAAATAAGTCATATAACGTGCTGATTAAAGATCCAATTCCAAAGTTGTTCAATAAATATTTACTGATTTACTGATTTGTGTATGTTTTTATTAACATAATATTAGTTTTACGAGGTCTCAAAGATTATAAACCTGCTTCCCTTTATAAGTGAGGAGAATTATGACTTTTAGAATCATACCACTACTAGTTGAAATATTTGCCTCAGACCAGAGTTGGGGAGGATGTTGCTTTCCTGATTCCTAACTGAAGTTTACTTAACTTAAACATACCCTGTACTGAGACCCCATAAAGATAGACCAGGACATTACAAATGCTAACCTGAATTAGTTCTCTTGTTATATAATAATGGATTTCATGAAAGAGGTAAGAATAGGGACAATGAGAGTTACGCATTTGACCAACCCATCCATTCCATTACAAACAAAAATGTTCAGCTTAGAATAACTAAATTGATTGTCAATATTATGCTTTATTTTACATCAAAGCAATTTCCACCCACATTCCTCATTTTTTTCATATGTGCTTATAAATGGAATCCATTTTCACTTTCATCTCAGATACATTTAACTGTGTCTGGCAGTATAAAGAAAGCAAGATCTCTGGCACCGGGAGTATAGGTGTAGGGTGTGGAGTACTTGGGTATCCATTCCACACAAAGAAAATTCCATCCAAGAGGTCTCTATTAGCAATAAGCAAACACCATAAGCAACAAGCTAGGACTGAAATGCAGAACAATTAAAAGTGGAAAGAAAAATAGCACTGTTGCTAAAAATTAGAACTATTAAAAATTACATGTTACTACATGTAGAATAAAGTCTTCCAAAATCTCAGGGCTTATGCTAACAACTAATTCAACTTTCAGTGTCAGCCACAAGCAAAAGAATCATTATTCTTTTTATCCATCTAAAAGGATTTATTTGCCTGTTGAATTTCTAATTATAATCTGGCTTCTTCCCTTCCCTTCCTTTCCCTTAACTTCTTTAACAAACTGGTATTACTTCCATTAAGAAAGGCAAACAGAAGTAGATATTCATGCATTGGAACACAGGGAACATGTTCCAGAAAGCAGTGGCCTAAGGTGTCTCCACAGATGGAGTGACTCAAAGAAGAGTGTCAGAACCTGACATAAAGATGAAAACCTAGATGGAGGGACTGGTGTGGGCTGCTAGAGCCAATATAGGATGAGGTTATCTATACTTTTGAGGAGAGAGGGATGTGTAGACAGGAGTTTGTTATACAGCTTGAGAAAAGAAAGGAAATATTCCCATGAAGAGTCCACCATAGGGAGAACCCACATGGGTTAAAAATGTATCCACATGTTGTGTGCAGGCATCAGTAATGGGGAGTGATTGCTGAGCAGAGGAAAGGGGCAATGATCGCCACAGAAGTTGTGTCAATAGCAATAGAACCTAGGCTATAGAGAGGGAATTGGTTACATGAGTAAATTCATGAGAATAATGCGAACCTGTCTCCAAAGTGTCAGAGAATGGAAATACAAATATACAAAAGAAGAGTTCTATTATTATTCATGTAGTAGAGGACTAAATTTGGGGATATAGTGTGAATTCATAGTTTTTAACATATAGAGACATAGAGATAAATATATATACACACACATATGTGCACATACAGACTGTCTCCACAGAAATGACTTAGGGCCAATGAGAACCCTAGAGCTCATTTCTTGGTTTCTAAATACCATTCTCCTCCAAAGGAAGTAGGCCTCTCTATAGTAAAGAGACTCAGACCCAGAGTTGAGGCAGAGAATGTACAAAATGAGCCAGAGATGTATATTTTGTGCCTGCAAGCAATCAAGTACTCAAGGAATGACTAGGCCATGTGAAAAGAAAGGACACAAGAGACAACATAAAGGGATTCACTGACCAGACCTGAGGTGATTTAAGTATTGAAATAATCAAAAGTAATGGACTATGGCACTGGCCAAAATAGGGAGCCATAAGTACATGATCTGATAAATAATGGATAGAAAGGTAAGATCTCACAAAATATTTATTAAATCTGAAAGAGAAAAGTGACTGGCAGACACCAGCTTAATCAAGTGATCAAAAGTGAGGATCATTAGTAGTTCTGCAGATCAAAACTGTGTGTCTCCTGAGAGGATGCAGACAGGGCACACCACATGCTGCTGAGTTCCTCCTGACAAAGAACTGGAAATTATCACGAGGAAGCTAAAGACCAGCACAAATTGAAGGACATTTGAAAAACTACTCTAATCATGAAGAGGGTCAAGAAAAATTCTGAAGAGCTGTTTCAAAGTGAAGGAGAGTAAAGATCCATGAACTAAAGGCAGCGAGAGGTTTTGAACTGGATACTTCTAATATAAAAAAAGATATGACTGGGCCAACTGGTATACCTAGAACTTGATTTGAGAATGAGATGGCGGCAACATACAGCTGTTAATTTTCTGATTTGGGTAGTTTATTGTGATAATGTAAATGAATAAACCATATTAAAGGACGTTAACATTCTGGCTATTAAAAAGGGACTAAAAACAACTTTTAAAGCCATAGATTTTAGCAAAGATACAGGAAACACAGTAAACTCTTAGGTAGTCAGCAGCATCCCATTAGGTCACCTCCTCTCTGCTTTTACAGTTTACTTGTCGCTGCAAATTTGCAATCATTTCTAAATAACTTTAAATTCCAGTTAAAAAAATTAGATAAATATTAACATTCAATTCTTTCATCATATGTAGAGGCCAATATATAACTTCTGGTATCAGGAATAGCTCATTAGGCTCAGCAGGAGAGCCACTTTTGATTTTTCACACCTAAAAGAAACAAAGCAGAGCCACAAAAGAACCGTGCCTCCTGGTCAGCTGAAGGGGAGCACTTGCTAATCAAAGCACAGTTTTCTTTCTGCTTCTTACATACATTGTTATTCTGTTATCTTCTGAATCCTGAATCTAATACAGTAATTGGTACACAATATTAGCAGGAGTATTAATAATCATCACAGCCAACTCTAAAATATTACTTGTTACATCCGAGGTATTGGTATCAGCCCATGACATTCATTAGTTCATTTAATCCCCACAGCAAACCTATAAAACTGTGCTAATACCATTCCCTCTTTACACAAAAGGAAACCAATATACTGTAATTAAGCCACTTACCCAAGTTCATACAGATAGTAAATATCAAAGCTAGAATTAAAAATGGGATATTTGATTCCAAAGTCACATAAACAAATATTTGCTTACTAAAATTTAATAAATTTACTTCCCTCCAAAGTGATACAAAACACACACACACACACACACACACACACACACACACACACACATTTGGCAGAATTGTTACAGGGCAGGGAGAGGGGCACCCCAGGACCTCCAAACCTGCCCACTCTAAATAGGTTCTGCCATCCGTCGCATCAACACAGAACATAGAAGAGCTTTAGTGAAAAGAAACTTTAATACAATTAGAAAAGACAGAGAATATAGTTTTCATCAAGCACCCTATGTTACCCCTCACCTCGTGGGTAAAAGTCCACCCAAATGGGATTGGTCCAAAGCAATGCCCAAAAGCCTGCCACAGGTCTAAAACACCTTTCAGCAGGGACCCATAGAAAGGGTGAGAAACAGCCAGACAAGTCTGTGAGGAAAAGAGCAAAATCAAAATCAAGATCAACATTACCACTGTTAACCTCCCCACTGGTCTCTCACCCACATCTGCTTCAATCAGTCCAGATCAGTGCAGCTTCTTTACATGTCTCTCTGCTCCTTATGCCTCTTCTGGCTCTTCATGCTGCTTCCCTTCTTCTCCAGTCTCCTGTTTCTCTCTTCTCCAGCTTCTTATCTCTCCTGTTCAGCTCCACACTCCCTTGGGTGGGGCAGGGAAACTGGAACATTCCCTTTTCCTGGGGACCACCCTGTTACAGAATCAGTATTTGAACTCAAGCATAATGATTCTAAAGTCTAAACCTTTGATCTAATTTTTGTTAGTCAGAACTGAAATACCAGCGGCAACATGTGAAATACCCCTGAACTACCCTAGGTTGGAACCTGGCACATGCTTAGCAAGCAACACATATTTGTTTAGTAAATGAGTGAACAGTCTTCTATTTCTACTTCAACATCATTATACATGTCATTTCTTCTGCCTATAATATTTCCCCATACTTTTCTAAGGAGAGCTCTTTTTCAACATTTGTTTCTCAGCTGTATTACTGCTCCCTAATTGCCTTTCCAAAGATACCAAAATGGATGCTAGTCATATATTCAGACATATATCAAAGTATATCACTTTGAAACAATGGAACTTAGCTACCTGTTTACTTATTTATTTGCAGTTTGTTTTCCCCATTAGGATATAAGCTATAGGAGAAAAGGGGTTCTGTCTGTCATGTTCATCACCAGGCAGACCTACTATTCTTTCAATAAATGTTTAATGAATAATTGGTTGGATGGGTGGATGGATAGAAGCAGGTGTTGGTGGATGGACCTATAAGTAGGCAGATATACGGATGGGTGGTTGGGTGCATGTGTGGGTAGATGATGAATGGAAAATTGATAGATGGATGGGTGGATGGATGGATAATGACAGTCAGGCATTTGATCATAATTGTTATCATACCCAGATTGGCCATATATATTTTCCAACTGGCTAAATTACCAAATTCCAAAATCCTTGGTGTTATTAAACTAATAATAGTTTAGAGAAGTTTCTAATTTCATAATAGTTTCCAAATTTTCTATTCTCCTCTTCCATACCCACTGAACGCTTCCTTCATAAATATAAACACATTCAACAAATTATTATCCAACAAAGTCACTCCATTGGCTAAAATAAATCAGACAATCTTTAAAAGAATGCTTCAAGAACAACTACTGACTTCAGGCAAGGTAGATGCCTATTCAGAAAACTATTTTCAGTCAAAGAAATGTGCCTGAATCACACCACCATGGGCTTTTTTCCTTGTCTACACCAGCATCACCTCTCAAGTCCATGTATTTCAGGTCCTCCGTTTTATCAAAGTGAAAAGACTGCCACCTACTGAATTACAGCAATGATATCTGGAATCTTGAGAAGTGTTTAATTTAATTCTCTGGAGTCAGTTCTTTTTGATTGCATATATCACCTAATCTGACGCAATCCAGGGAGAAGATCAGGGACAACTAGCATGTGGGTGGTGACTGACAGCTGATGAAGAATAATTTACACAAAAGCCACTGTATGAGTGACAAAACGAGTAACAAAAAGGCAATTCAGGGGGTATAGCTCAGTGGTAGAGCATTTGACTGCAAAAAGGCAATTCAGCTCAAGAAGAATGAGTAAAAGCAGTATAACTAATTCCTTGGGATATGACCTAATGTATATACTGAGATTGTGTTCCTGTTCACCTTTTCTTTCTGCAAAGGCTGTTAACACTTTTCCTTACCGAAACAAGCAATAAAATAAAAATGGTCAATTAAAGGGCTATAAATGCTATCAACTGAAAGGAGTACAAATCATAAAGATTTCTTATGCCTTTCTGTGTTTGTATCTTTACTCAGTGTCATCCTTACCACTTCTTACCTACAACTTCACAAATCTCACCCCACAGATAAAAGTGAAGCATCTCTTCAAAATTCAGATTATAGCAAGCATACAACAGTCATGTCATGGACAATAACAAGGATTGTTTTCCATGGGTTACAAAATGAAAAAAAGATTTCTCTCAATAAGAATTATTACCTGAGGTTTAAGGAAAAATATAATGTTGAGAAATCAAAACATTAACTCATTAGGAGAATATAGTCTAATCATCTTCAAATTTACTATTCATGAATGTTGGCATTTATTAGCTAAAACAGAAAAATCACAGATGCAGAAACCACATAATTTATATTAAGGTTACCTGAAAGATGCCAAACACTTTCTAAATACAAATAAAAACTTGATGAAGAGCTTAACAGCCAATGAAGCTCATTTAAATTCACTCATGGGGGAAAATGAAATTTTCAAACTCAGTTATTAAAAGTCTCACTGTTTCATGAACTAAATTAACATTATTAACTTCATTGTTTAAATTCATGATTACTTAACATTTAAAATGAGTTACTATTAGGGCCTCCCCGGTGGCGCAGCGGTTAAGTACTGCACTGCGGAGCTGTCGGCAGCGGCGACGCGAGTTCGACGCCCGGCCGGGGAGAATCCCACATGGTGCGGCAGACCTCTCCTGCCTTGCCCGGTGCTCCCCTCAGCGGTGTATTTCCTTCTATCTGCCTGTTCTGCTCCCTACTCTGTCTCTGGTGAATCCTCTCACCGCCCCACACCTCTGGATTGTACCCCAGCTTGTATGCATAAATAAATAAATATTTAAATAAATAAATAAATAAAATGAGTTACTATTAAACCATAATAGTTTATTTCATTGTTTTAATAAGTCATTAATTAAATACTAAAAAAACTAATTTATTTCTATCAAATTGTTAATGCGTCCATTTTCTTAGAAATGGCTTGATTACTAAAATGTATATATTTTAATATTATTTTAAATTTCAACAGTTCAGGAATTCTGTATACATATTAATCAGTGTCATCAAGTTATTTCTGAAGACCCAAATTACTATATATTCTAAATATTTCAATGGTTTCACACTTTTCTAGAAAATAAAATACATATTGATGTTGCAGGTTTCTTTTTTGATAGAAATAATAAAGGTAGTAGGACAAGCTATTGAGACCTAGTAATTTCATAGAAGATACCCACTAAGAAGGTGGGGAGGAGAAATTATGAGATAAAAAACTTACTTTCTCAAAATTCAGCTAGATAGAGCAGCAGACAAGTAAAGAAGATGTTATTTACTTCATCATATTATCATAACAAATAACACAAACTTCAATCCCAAAACTTTAAAAATGAATGTATACACATATACATGTGTAACTACATACATGTATATATACTTATATACAAGTATATACAAATTTGTGTGTGTGTGTGTGCGTACACACACATACACATACATACATATTTCAACTATTCTGTACATTTGAAAATTTCCACATGTTTGGAAGAGGAAATAACGGATAGCACAGAAACAATAGAATTTCTGTTTGATAGTTTGGAGTAATTCCTAATCTCCAAACTGCCATTCTTAAGTGTTACTGATGAGCACCTCAGTCAAAACAAATATCTCTTGATATTATGTTCTAATACAAGAACCAACAACTAGAGATTTGTATCAATACAATTACTCTCCTTAGCTGTCCCAGGGTGTTATTATTATAGGAAACCCAAAAAGAAAATCTGGTCAATTATTGTGCCTAGTAAAGCATCAAAAGGAGCAGCAAAAGAAAGAATGAAGAGCAGATATTTAAATAACTAGTCAAAGAATTGAGTAAACAAGCCCCTACCAAAAAAAAAAAAATTCTCATCATTTTGCATTCATTCTAATCAACAGAAACTCAAGGCTAGAGTCTAGAAAATAAATAAGTGCCTTAGCATGCTTATGCACATGTAAGCCAGGCTAGGCCACATGATCATTCCAAAAAGTAGTCTTAGTTTTCACGTCCAGAAGGTAAAAGGAAGGAGCTCCACACATACCTGCTCCTAAAAGGAACTAATAAAAAAAAGTTACCTAAAAAAAATAAAGTCTTTGAAAATGGTCATAAGGATATACAGCAAAAAAGAAACACTTAATCATGACATTCTACTAAAACCCACTATGACCAATGAGTATAGGAAGTATTTGAACTACAGGTTTCTCCCCTTTTCCTCCCTCCCAGCATAGCATGATGGAAACTTGAATCTAATCTGTTATAGCAAAGAATATAGGATTCCATCTCCCCAGCAACCAGTCAACAGTTGTAGTACTCTTGGTATATTTTCAGGAAGAGAAGATGTCTCTATTTCATGCCACCTTTCCAGTTATCTGTTGTAAGCTAAACTCCATAGAGTACAGCTGAAAGGTCAAGCTCCCTTCTTAAATCTAATCCCCCACCGTGGTCAAAGAATATTGAGAACACTAGAGCCCCAGTAGCCTTCTGCCAGTCAATTTGTGGTACATAATTTCTATCCCAAGAAAGATAAGTCAAGAATAACAGGGAAAAAATACATATTCATGCTCAAAACCCTGTTCCTATAGCAAGGATGACACAGAGAGAAGGCAGACCAGGAGATTCTGAATCTATCTCCAAAGGAATGCCTAAGGAAGATTCAAAGATAATGGAGATTTTTGTTGTAAAATCACTAACAGGAAATTGGTACCTTCATTATAGATACTAAATTAAATAACTGAAAAACTAGTTTACTGGCGAGAAAAAATGAGGAAAGAAACAACTAAGAGTCTTACTGGGGTAAGAACCTCAAGGACATAAAGACCTTAAAAGTTATCATAGAGAGGAGTTTAGTTTAATTGGCTCAGTCTGTAGAATAATTCATGCAACCAGATGGGATTTATTGGAACTAAACATCTATTTCAGGGTCAGGGGGAGAGGTATGGGAGGTGTATCTGTCCAAGACAGGCCTGCTAAGACCACCATTACCCCAGAGTGACTGTGTATGCTCAAGGTGGAGACCTCTAAGAAGTATTATCAGAAGCTAGTTAAAACAGGAGAAACTGACTTCTCTAAAATATTCCAGCCAGTTAACAAACTAATAAAAAAGAAAACAAACAAACAAAAAAACAAAAACAGTACCAAGCACAAATGGGAAATAAGTACCAGAATCATTACAATATATTACCTAATATGACCAGTTTTCATAATTACAATATTTACAAAGGAACAGGAAATGTAACCCATACTCAGGAATGGCATCAGTTAACAGTAACCAAATAGGAGAGAGAAAATCAGCAGGGGGGGGGGAGGCCGAGGGAGGGAAGGAAAAGGGCACAAAATGGAATAGAAAAGAACACAAGGGACCATGGAGATGGATCACAGGTGAATTGGTGGTGGGCTCCCAAGGGGAATACAAAATGTAAAAGACATAAATAACAATACAAATATATATTAAAAAAAAAAAACAGCCTACAAGAGATTTAACAAAGACCTCAAATCTGCAACATGTTCAAAGCAGTAAATGAAATCAGAATGATATGATGCCCTATGAAAAAGACACTACCAATAAATAAACATAAATTATAAAAAAAGATTCATGAAAATTCTGAAGTCCAAAAATACAACTGAAATAAAAAATTGTTGAGGGAGCTGACAAAAGAAAGAATTAGTGAACTTGAAGACAGAGTTTATGCAAACTGAAAAACATAGCAAAAGCATGAAGAAAAATGAAAGAAATTCAGAGACATGTGAAGGACCAAAAAAAAAAAAAAACATATAACAGGAGTGCCAAAGAAGAAAGATTAATAGAAAAATATTCAAAGAATTAATGCCTGACCACTGCCCAGACCTAGTGGTAAATAAGTCTACATATTTAATAGCCAATCAAATTCCAATTAAGAGAAACTGAAAGAGATCTACACAGATATACTGTACTAAAAATTTGAAAGACAATGACAAGGAGAAAGTCTAAAAAGCATCAAAAGAAGTATGATTATTCACTTACAAGGAGACTCCAAAATGTTAATAAATTTATCTCTAGAAACAATGAGACTAGACAAGTGGGGTAACATACTCAGAAAACTTAAACAACAGTCATCCAGGAAGTCAATATACAGCATAACTATTTCATTAAAAATAAAAGTGAAATGAAGGCATTCCTACATGTAAACAATTTGGCATAATTTGATTCTAGCAGACATGGATTATGAGAAATAATAAAATTCTCCAGGTTGAAAGCAAATGATTTTAAAGCAAAATTCAAATCCACATTAAAAAAAAATCACAGAACATGGGTAAAAGTAATATGTAATTATAAGGGCATAAATATATACTTGTTGCCTCTCTCCGCTGAATTAAAAACCAATTGTGTTAAGAAAAATATGTACAAACAGATTGTTGGGCACACATCAAATAGAAATGTAACCATACATTGAAATATTTTTTAGCAATAAAGAAATGTACATATAAATACATGCTACAACATAAATTTTGAAAAAAATATGTTAAATGTGAGAAGCTTATCCACCAAAGACCATGTTATATGCACCTATTATTATGAAATATTCAGAAGAGCAAATCTATAAGATAGAAAATAAATTAGTGGTTGGTTGTGGATGAGAGGCATAGAGGGATATGGGAAGGTGATAGCTAAAGGGTGATAGCATAGAGCTGCCCTATGGTGATAAAAATGTTCTAAAACTCATTATGATGGCTGAACAAATTCTGAATGTCCCAAAAATTTAGTGAAATGGTCATGGGTGTATGAATTGTATTTTAAAGTTGTGACAAAAAAATGAGGCTCACTTTATCTTTATGTATTTTATTAATAAATACATATTTTTTTCAGTCATTATATAAATTATTGGTGGGTGAATACTACAAAAAATAATAAGCAATCCTATTACTTGAGGTACATTGTCTATCATGAGAATACAAACATTTATAATAATAATATAAATGCTAGTGGTAAGAATAAATACACATGCCATGTCAATAGATACTAAGAGATCCTTTACAAAGACTTGAGAAATCAGAGGACACCAGAGGAAGTGACATCTGGACTGACTCCTCAAAGACTTTGAGGTGATGAGAAAAGTATTCCAGCTATGCACTAGGGTGTGTGCAAGTTCCAGAGGCAAGAGAAACCAGGGGCCAGGAGCAAGGACCTCAAATTGCAATAATGCAGTAAGACTAGAAACACAATCCAAGGATGAGGTAAAGAGTTGAGGCCTGAGATGCAAATAGTGACCAGGTTGTCTCAAATGATTGGCAAAAGTGCAGAATGACTTAACAGTCACAAATGGGAACCACCAACTTCTGCAGTAACATCATCTCACCCATGCCATTTATGAATTCCTTGATACATTGTGTCTACAAGTATTTCTTACAGGTATCAGAAGCACCTAGAACATTAGCAAAAATCATTGATTGCTGGGCCTCCCTGGTAGCGCAAGGGGTTAAGACTCAGCACTATGAAGCTATCTGCAGCCACTGCAGCACAAGTTCCATCCCCAGCCAGTGAGCTACCCACATGGTGCAGCAGATCTCTCCTCTCTTGCCCTGCCCGCTGTTCCCCTTAGCAGTGTATTTTAGTCAATCTGCCTGTTCTGCTCCCCACTCTGTTGCTGGTGAATTCTCTCATCCTCCTCCACCTCTGTCTTATACCCCAGCTCTTTAGACATAAATAAATAAATCTTTAAAAAAAATTACTGCTTGCAGTTTATAGTCAATGTCCCTGAAGTGCCATCTTTCTTTTTTATTTTTTTTTAAAGATTTTTTTATTTATTTAAACAAGCTGGGTTATAGGCCAGAGGCGTGGGGCGGCAGAGGGCTCACCAGAGACAGCGGGGAGCAGAACAGGCAGATCAGAAATACACTGCTGAGGGGAGCAGCAGGCGAGGCAGGAGAGGTCTGTCGCACCATGTGGGATTCTCCCCGTAGGGCATTGAACTCGCATCGCGAGCTGCCGACAGCTCCACAGCGCAGCACTCAACCGCTGCGCCACCAGGGAGGCCCCATCCTTTCTTTTTTAAAAAAAAAGATGTATTTTATTTATTTATGCATACAAGCACTGGGGTGTAGGCCAGACGTGCAGGGGGTAAGAGCATTCACAAGACACAGAGTAGAGAAAAGAACAAACGGATCTACTAAAATACACTGCTGAGGGGAACAGTGGGGCAAACACAAGTCTGCTGGGCCATTAGAGTCAACTCCCTGGCTGGGGATTGAACTCATGCCTCAGTGGCTGGCAAAAGCTTGATAGTGCTGAGACTTAACCCCTGCACCACCAGAGAGGCCCAGTGCCATGTTTTCTTAATATCAAATGTTCATGTTTCCTCTTCAAATCAAATCACCTAGAATCATTTTCTTTTGTAGGATTTATCACTGTTACTTTCTTAACAATATCTTCTTCTACTAAAATATAACTATCATGAAAGCAGAAAGTCTGGGCCTCCCCGGTGGCGCAGCGGTTGAGCGCTGCACTGTGGAGCTGTCGGCAGAGGCGACGCGAGTTCGATGCCCGGCCTGGGAAAGTCCCACATGGTGGGGCAGACCTCTCCTGCCTCGCCCGCTGCTCCCCTCAGCAGTGTACTTCTGATCTGCCTGTTCTGCTCCTCAGTCTGTCTCTGGTGAACCCTCTCGCCACCCCGCGCCTCTGGCCTGTACCCCAGCTTGTATGTTTAAAAAAAAAAAGAAAGAAAGAAAGCAGAAAGTCTATCTTTCATTTACTGCTGTATCTCCAGCATCTAGAACAGTACACGATATATGGTAGTCACTCAACAAGCCTGTGTAGAATGAATGAGCATTCATTAATCTCCCATTAGTTCCAATTTTGTGTTTAAACTAAAGAAATTTTTAGAAAATGTTGAATTTGGGCCTCCCCGGTGGCGCAGCGGTTAAGAGCTGCGCTGTGGAGCTGTCGGCAGCGGCGACGCGAGTTCGACGCCCGGCCGGGGAGAATCCCACATGGTGCGGCAGACCTCTCCTGCCTCGCCCGCTGCTCCCCTCAGCAGTGTATTTCTGATCTGCCTGTTCTGCTCCCCACTCTGTCTCTGGTGAACCCTCTCGCCGC